>JALXFT010004121.1:90000-127500 GCA_023376895.1 Aspiorhynchus laticeps
AAAAATAAATGAATACTGCATTTCATATTTTTAACATGTTAAAGCTGCAGCCCTAACTTGTTTGCTTAAATTATCCGAAAATCAATTTGAGCAAGTACATGACCAGCCAGGGTTCAGAATGATCTCATTACCTTGACCCGACTCACAACAGTAAGCTTATGTTTTCTTATTTGAGTGGAACCGCGTCATTACGTCACGTCTGAAAACAGAGATGTTTCCCGGATAGTAGCTATAACTGAGATTAACACCCCGGGTTTATAGCCGTTTATAACAGCAGCTGGAATAATTAAACCTATCATTTTGATGGAGGATAGTGTTTATGAAACCCGAGTGACTGAAATTAGATTATATTCCAGTTTTAATGTGCATCTGATTACAGATCGCCTGGGTGTAATAACACAGTGTGCATTTTAAAGAGAACCAGTCCTAAAGAAGAATAACTTGCTTTTTGGGTTAAAATAATTTCTTTAGATGAAATTCGAACTGTATGACAATTAGAGATTAGACTGTCTACACGTAACCACACACATAACACACACATTAGACTAATCCTCTGAAGCCATGCCACACAACCCACGTGATGAAGATAGTTCCTCAGGTTACAGAGATGGACACAAAGAGGCATAACTTACAGACTGCAGATTTAAACTTAAAGTAATAATAAACCCAATAACGTGTTCATTTTGAAAGCCCTAAATAAAAAGAATACAAAAAGGACTTATTAGCACACAAGCAATGAGCTAGAAATACATATACACTAGGGCTGCACAATATATCGAAATTATCGAAATATCGCAAATATGCATACCGCAATAGCATGCAACATCTGAAATATTTTAATAACAGGCTACTTCTAAACGTTATGAAAAGTTATGTTTTAGGTCGACATATCTAGCGACTTATAAGTGCACTAAGTTGCAGAAAACAGCGGTCTGGTGCTGTCTGAAGTGCACACACAAGCAGTAGTAAATGCTCCATCTGAAAGAACTGCAAGTTTGAGTCGCTTATAACATGCATTTGAATTTTTTTTTACCCCAAACTCACTTCATAACGTCAGTTGAGTGTTTGAAATAAAATTCTTCTGTGAGATGATGTGGCTTCTTACACAGAATAAGGCACACAACCAGGGTCGTACGCAGGCTTTTATAAATACCGAGGTCCCAAAATGGAGATTTGTAGGGGGTTCGGAGGCATGCTCCCCCGAGAAAATTTGGATTTTCCTGACTTACATGTGTGCATTTTAAGATGTTTTAAGGCTCATAAATTGGATAATGATATGGGTTTAAAACCAAGTCAGTGGGCAGTAGCATAAATTATTTTTCAAGATAAGAGATTCTTAAACATTAGTATCATATATGAATGATCCATGCTACAATCTGGAAATTGAGAAGATATATTTTGTTTATGTTTATGAATTTAATAAACTCAGTTATAATTATCATGGTAGCCTTCAGTAAAATCACGTGTCTAAAATGATTAAACATGAATATTATTATTATATATTTTTTTAATTCACACTGATAGAAATTAATCTTTTTCAATAAGTTTAAACTGATTTTTTTAAATTTTTTGGGGCATTTTTACCTTTATAAAGCCATTTTTTCTAAAAGTGTCCATTATCTTTTGAGTCAAATTCTTACATTAAATCAGTGAATTAGAATAATAAGACCTTTGGGCTGTTACCAAACAAATTAAATCAACAAAGAAGATGCATCTGACGAGGTGTTTAGATGTATTTACACAGTTTAATGCAAGACATGAATGCATTTAACTGCAATTACAAATGAATATAATATTTTGATATATTAAACAAAAAACGTTAAATACTGATATTTGAAATTATTTAAAACATGAAAAACATGAAATGTGAAATTAAAATCGCCAGCAGGTGGCAGTAAGTCACTGTTAACAAGTGAGTCATTGCGATTGAACCGAATCATTTAAACGATTGATTCATTCAGGAACGAATCACTGTCATGATGCTCAGAGACACTAAACAGTGCTGTAGCTGTGTTTGGAGTTATTTGTGTTGGTGAAAGAGAGCAAAAACAAGCAATATGGCGTCTAAAACGCAGGTCTCTTAATTACCTTTTTTTTTATTGAGCTATTGTAAAAAATCAATATCACATTTGTAATTATGGTAATTTCTGGAGAAAAACGGCACTCTTCGTGCGAAATTGATTAACTATATGAACTTGAAGTGATATAAATATATACATTTTCTGCCCCATGTCTTGAATTTGTGATCATTCTAAATGTATTTTAATACTGAATCATGCAGAGAAAGAACACACTGTAAATGCGCACTCACTAGTCTAGACTTCACGTAATGTAAGCGTGCGCTCTGTAGCGATGTTTTGAATGGTTTTTGCAAAATACTCGATAATGTCAAATCGCACATCGTTAAAACAACAATTACGATATTATCGCAGACGATACATATCGCATACCCCTACTGCTGAGGCATCTCAGATGAGATGATCTGTTATCTTGGCTTTTTATCCTTGCAGCACCAAAGCAGAATTAATATGAGGTACGTATTTTACAACTTCTGTTATTGGAAAAATACCGAGGTCCGGACCTCAATGGTGGGTACGGCCCTGCACACAACGTATTATTTCATACTATTCTATTATGCAATGACAAAGGATATATCAATTAGCATTGCATTATAAATATGCTTTAGTATAATGAAAGTTATAAGAACTCCGATAAATCGTCATAGTCGTGTTTACTAGTCACATTGAATCAATAAAAGCAGTTCAATCTGTGTATTCAGCTGCAGTGATTGGTTTCAGCTCGAGAGCGCCCTCTAGCCTTCAGATGAAGCCGTATTTACTACTCATCACAGATCAGGCCGATGTTTCATAAAAGATACTAAGAAAAGCAGGGATTAAAGTCCAAAACCTGACTTGAAATAACCTAACAAATCAATCGGGACTAAAGCGGTTTCATAAACGACGATTTAAATTCACGCCATCTCACTAATTCGATCCAGGTTCAGTGAGTCAGGATAATATGATGTGCAGCTTATTCTTAAGCAGCCCTTAATGTCGATCATGGATCAAATCGATCCACCATAACAAACAGCAAATATTTGTGCTGCTTAATGCATTTGAGACGTCGTGTTTTCCTCAGTGCATAACTGATGTCACAGGTACAGTTTTCATCTGTAAATGTTAGAAAGTCATGCAAATATATCCATTTTTCTGTCAGGAGTGAACGAGGCTTACATGCACTACACAGACGGAGCAGAATAGAATAATAGCGCAAGAATTCAGAATAAAATATACATTCTGCTAAAATATTTGTTGATGGACATTAAATGAGACACATACAATTTTAATCCCACATATAAGTATTTTTTATGATAGCAGTAACTGTAAATCAAAGGTAAGCTTTGCTAATACAGCCACAATAGCTCAAATGAGTTAAATGCGTGTTCCTTTTATCAGTTGTTACGTGCCAGCCCTCTTGTAGTCTAGAGGTAATGGGCATAGCAGTAACAAATTTTGGAGAGAGAAAGCACAGGGACCTCTTATCTCCAGCCCCAATAACACACCTCCAAACAAAACTTATTTAAATTACTTTATTAAATCATAAAAAAAGATAAAAGGAAACAGAAGCTTCAGGAGGGGGCAAAGGCCAACATAACAAACAAAAAGATTTCTAACTCTGTTTTAACCATAACTTACCTATACATAAACCAAAAACAAATAAATAAATTGAACTTCCCCATCTCCTTGACTACCCAGATAACCAGGAGAAAAGCAATTAAAGAAGAAGGCACCCACCTCCCTACAAGTTTCCTTACAAAAACTCTTAAACTCTAAACAAATTTACAAGTCTCCAACTAAATCCACATTAGCACCAATGGTTAGCACTCAATAGTAACAAACATAATAAAGTAATCTGGAGCCAGAGAACAGACGTCCATGTGACAGGTTACAATCTGCATCCCTCTCAGTTTGCTCTGAGACAGTGCTGGCTTTATATGCTGGCTTCCTCCTGAGTGCAGCCAATCAGTAGAGCTGAATTGAATGGGTAGCAAATCAGCAACAGGTGTATCCAATCACCTCCACGACGATGACAGCAGTAGACATGAGAAAGAAAAGAGAAACACAATAACAAAAGCAAGCACACCACAAAACACATAAAACAATCAAAAATAAAATGCGTCTCAGGACGTAACAGTTAAAATGTAGTCTGATTTCTATTATTTATTTTAATTTTTAATTCAGTGATTTTTAACTTTTGATTTAGTGTTTTTAATGCTTTAAAGAGCCATTTTAGATTGTAATGTTTTAATGTTCTAATAACCATAAAAGGTCCAGCTGTCATAAATTCATAGAGAAAGGCTGCATGGATAGAAACTACCGATCAACTGAATGCACAAGTAGCAACTGTGTTAAAATCTCATTTAGCCTACATTTTGGGCACAACACATTAAATACAGTTGGTTGTAGCCTATTTTTCATTTATTTGCTTATTTGCGGTGTATTTTCTGTATACTTAGTTTCTCAGCATAAGTTGCCACATGCAGTGACTGAGCTTGAGCTGGTAATTTTGCTTTCTGAAACCAAATCAAGTGAATATAAGTCAGAATTACTGAAATAAGCCTGGCTTATTTGGTAAACTAGTTTTATGAAACAGGCCCCTGTTCTTCACTGACAAGCTGAGCAAATAATATTTGTTTACTTTATCATCAATCAGTGTATATTAATGTGAAGACTATGCAGTGTTTTAGTTTTACATTTGATTATTCAGTTTCTGTATCGTTTCTTAGTTGAACGCTTCTGTTAAATATATCTAATGTAAGCCTGCCTGAAAGTTAAAGCACTGTTATTTTAGATTTGTGACATTTCTTTTTATGTAATGCTAAAACACTGCTGGTCGCATTCAGAAGTTGTGATGATTTTCCAATTAAGGATGTGAAACACATACATTGGTTATATAATTTAGCTTTTAAATACAAGTTAAATTTATTTCACACACTTAAAGCAATATCGTATTATTTAACAAGGTATCACATTTTTCTTTAATAGCGCACAGCACTAATATACACAAACATATCTTACACGGTCAAGCCTTGTAAATATAATAGTATTAAAAACTATTGCAATTTCAAGGCCAAAGGTGAAGGAATACGATCTATAAGTCTTCCTATGGTCTAATACACAACACATCTGGGGCCCGTTTCAGTAAGGAGGTTCAACCAACTCGGAGTTTAATCTTGAACTCAGAGTTGAGTTACTCTGAGATGGGAACTCAGAGTTTTCGGGTTCAGAACGGCTGAATTGTGTTAGTTTACTCAACTCTAAGTAGGTTGACTCTGAGTTTGGCGCGTGCACCATGACTATGAAAAGTCATGATCAGTGGAGCTCCGAAATTACGATTCACCATGGCAACAGCTCCCGCCAAAAACACGTCAGCACCATACTTCCGACAATGCGTAACTTTAACCTTATTAATAACTGTCAATAACTGTTATAATATCAGAGGTGAAAACTGTAAATTATTGAAATAATATTAATTTTAATGGTATCCGATGGCCACAAAAAAAAAGAAAAAAAGGAAAAAGACAGAAAGAAGAAACAATAACGTGGCAGCAGCTAAAAATGAAGTCTGAAAACACAATTCAATCAAGGTAAAGCTTTAAACATGAAAGGTTCATGGGTGTGGGCTAAATCACTTTACAAACTTATGACATTAAATATCATGTCTATTTCAATGCGCTGCAGCTTTTTCCACATAGTCTAACACTCGTTTCACATAATTAAATATGCTCTAATCCAACCTGTTACATTTCTTAATTAGAGTAATACAATTAACTACTGACTTGTAGACAGCAAGAAGGCAGAGCTGCAGCAGCACTGACAGATGAAGAGGAGATGCTCAAGTACTGGAAGATTTCTCAAATCCAAAAATAAAAATAATAACTTTTGCTTTTGTATTAGGAAATAAAGATGACCAAAAAATTGTGAATAATTAGTTTATTTAACAGCTGTGGTGGTGGTTACGGCTCGTACTACCCCTCCATCTGGAATCCTTCCATTCCATACAGTAATCAGTTTCATTTTCAGAAGATGCGATGGTGGAGATATGCTTGTCATCAATTCATCCAACCACACTGGAGATCCTGAAGGACATTCTGATTATTGGGTTACTTCCAGACGTCACAGAAAGATGTTATCAAGTGAACGTCATTTATCAGATTAGCCTCATATAAACCGATTTATACACCACTGACCTACAGTCCTGTGATACTCTTCTTTGATGGATTTGTGCCCAGGAAAAAATTCTCAGAAAGAGCGTGAGAGCGATGCACACTTTCCTTAACATCTGCATACAGGACTTATATTGTGCTCTGCATCTCCGAAGTTTTGAAGAAAACTACCATTTAAAATAGGACCGCTCAAATAAATATGCACATGAATACGCTGTAAAAAAAATATAATAAAATAAATAATATACAGTATTTAGTCTTGTTTCCATGAAGGAAAAAAAACTAATTTAAGTGATTTTTTATTTTAATTAGCAAATTATCTCGCAATGTGGTAATAAATTAAAAATAGCCCATTCTTTTTTCGTTTGCATTAAGATTATTTTTCTTACCCTATGGAGAACACTTTTATATTTTAACAAGACTAAATATCTAGATATTTTTTTATCTATAGAAAATGGATCTTAACTTAAGAATTTTTAAATCTTTGTACTTGAAATAAGATAAAAATACTCATTAAGAAAAGCAATTTTGAAGCGTGAATGAATGAATGAGGTATTAAAACATCGCTTACACTTTAAAAAGGAGGAGACGGAAAGAAACTCTGGGTTTACTGAAGAAAACCTGCTCCCGACCAGGTTAGGTTCACAGCATAAGTTACCACGGTAACTGACTCTGAGTATAAGTTACCTCTCTTTCTGAAACGGCTTGACTTACCCTGCTTTCCTGGGTTTGACAAACCTCCCATTTTGAAACTGAAAACCCAGAGTTTCCCTCATTTCAGGGTTAACATACTCAGAGTTTTCACTTAACCTCCTTTCTGAAACGGGCCCCTGGTCTTTGATTATTATTATGATTGGCTGAGGTGTGTTTTGGGGCTTAAACTGCTGAACAATCACAACTAAGCTCTAGAAAATGCATTTCACTCAAAAACGTGCTCGAGACAGTAAAACAAGTGTAGATTTCTATTCATATACTCTGATGGAAGCCAACAGACCCAACAAATACAATAAGAAAAAAAAGCGTAACAGTTAGACTGAAGCACTTGTGCTGAAAAAGAGGATTTTAATGAGACACAAGATCAATCGTTTCTCATCATCAGAACGTGTGGCTGGATAGACAACACTGATGCACTTCCATCACAATGTTGTAGAAGTGTATAGAGCTACAATCTATTAAAGCTACAGTAAACTTCAAAGCCATTGGTTTTACAGTAAAAGCACAAAGTCTGGCGAGAGTTAGTCTGGATTTATAGTTTAATCAGAGCACTCCATTAAGAGTCAAAGGATCTGTTTTGTGTTAAAATGAATGGCTTATAAACACAGCACACTGTATTCTTTCTTAAGACTGCAGTCAACTTCTGCCCAGATCAGACCGCAGCCAATCAGAGCGAGAGAAGGGTTTGGTCCTCGAATGCATCGGTCTGCTTCACTACTGGCCGTTCTTCACATTAAACATCCTCTCCTGAAACAAACAGAGGGAGAAATAAATAAAACATCGCACTAAACAAAGTGCAAACAAGACAACATATGATTTATTGGCTAACCCAATGTGTTTAATTGTGCTATAATACTAGTTTCATTACTGAGCCTCATCAAGGAGCTTTAAATCACTCAGTGTGCTCACATTTCATTTCTCAAATGAAGAAAAACGTGTTTTTGCACCTTGATCATGGTCTCGAGTTTGACGGCGTCTGCAGCAAACTTGCGGATCCCATCCGAGAGTTTCTCCACGGCCATGCGGTCCTCGTTGTGCAGCCAGCGGAAGCTCTTCTCATCCAGGTGCACCTGCTCCAGATCGCACTCCTTCGCTGAAAGAGAGATCAGTCTGATGAGATCACGTCACCCGGAGGGTTTAGCGTGAGGGACGTGTGTGAGACGCTCACCTCCCTGCGGCGTGAGGGAACACGTCACCACGCTGTGGTCCTGGCTGAGCTCTCCCAGCAGCCCCGGGGAGATGGTGAGCAGATCACAGCCGGCCAGAGCCTTCACTTCACCCGTGTTCCTGAAGGAGGCGCCCATCACCACCGTACGGTAGTTGAACTTCTTATAGTAGTTGTAGATCTTGGTGACACTCTGCACCCCTGAGAGAAAGACAGGGACACAAGACAGACGCTGACTGACCAGTGCAAGCGTGATATGGTCTGGTGCTTCACTCCGAGCATCATGTGCGCTCGAGTCGGATCAGTGTTTCTGACCCTCCATTGAGTTAGAATCGCTTGGGGTTAACGCTTATAACTAGAGCTGGGAAAAATAAGCATATACTAATATATTAGTAAATGGTATAATAATCTCCATATGGAGAAATGTTTTAGCATCCATCAGTTTTCGGAGCCAGGGGTGTCCAAACTGGTTTCTGGAGACCACCGAGAGTTCAGCTCCAAGCCTAATTAACCCTGAATCAGCTAATCAAGGTCTTCAGACAGCTGTGAGGAGCTGAACTCTGCAGGACTGGACACCGCTGCTCCACGACTGACAGTGCACTACTTTTCCATCAGGTACACGTCTAACTCTTTGCTGATATTTTTGCCTGTATAGAGGTTAGATTGACTGCTGCCTTGAACCCGAGCACACAATGTGTGATATCTGTCCTGCTCGAGATGCTTCACAACACACATGAAGCACACCTGCAAACTCACAAGAGGTCAAAAAAGGTGACAGTTCGGAATGTGACCCTTGTACGGGGATCTGTCTGCTTGTTTACATGCGGATGTGTGCTAGACGAATCACATAAATTACATATTTTGATTCAAAACGGCGAATTTCGCCGAAAAGCAACTAGTTTGCAGGTATGATGACGAGAGATACGAGATGAATGTTTCTCTCGGAGCTAAAAAGAAAAGATCAGTTATCAGCGAACATGCCTGGATCCTCATGGGCCTCGTAGTTTTTGCGGTCCGTGTTGTCTTTGTACCAGTCCAGGATCCGCCCCACGAAGGGTGAGATGAGGGTGATGTGAGCCTCGGCACACGCGACGGCCTGAGCGAACGAGAACAGCAGAGTCATGTTGCAGTGGATCCCGTGTTTCTCCTCCAACTCTCTGATGAAGAGCCAAACACAGACGTCAGCAGAGGTTTATTAATAACAGCTGCATGTGTTCACATCGTGTTTGTGGTCATCGTGAGAGGTGCAACACCTGAAGATGTGTGATGTATGAACATTATCTTATCTGTGGTGAACACACTCACCGTCCGGCCTGAATGCCCTCCCACGTGGAGGAGAGTTTGATGAGGATTCGGTCCTTACTGATCCCTGCCTCCTTGTAGAGAGAGATGAGCCTCCGGGCGCGAGACACCATCGCCTCTTTATCAAAGGACAGCCTGGAATCACACACACACATATAGAGCTCTATGATGCAGAAAACACACACGGAATCCAGTCATAACTGTATTTATAGTTTAATGTCACAGAGTTTGTCAAAGTTTGGATGAATTAATCAAAAGTAGGTCATTACACAAATCAAATGGTGATATGGACTAGTATCTGCAAATATTAAGCCGCAAAAGTCGATTTAAATATGAATCCTGCATGTTCTGCGCGTCTCAGGGTTTTGTTTACATAAGTTATACAGCGCGCGTGACGCTCACGGTGATTCCAGCGTCTGACGTCTCGATGAAGACATAAATACATCAACAATATCTCCAAAACTGATCAAAACCAGCATTTTACCATTTCATTTGAGTAAAACTAGTCATATCATAAGCCCCTTCCACACTGCACGTTGGTCCCAGAAAATTGCCGGAGTGCTTCTGTGTGAACACAAACACGTCCCGGGATTAATTCCGGGATTGATCCCGGGTTGGGGACCTAGTAACATTGCCGGGTTCAGTCCCGGAACGAGCGCTGTGTGAACAAAAGCCGGATCAATGCCGTAAAGGGTGTGTCGTAGTGATGACGCACTTTATCGCTCGACTGTTTTACCGGGTGTTTTGAAGGCAGATCAACGTTCACACGACGAAACATGTGTAAACTGTAATGAAGCAGCGATCAGGGAGCTCCTCACTATCTGTGCTGAAGCTGAAATCGTTCAGTTTAGTGAAATGCTGCGCGGCGCATTATACACGTCACGTGTCTTTACGGGTTGTGTGTGAACGCACGCACAGATTCCGGAAAAATCACTGTCAGTGTGAATGAACCAAAATCAGACCATCCCGGGACACATTACCCGTGTATTTTCCGGAATGGCTGTGAAAGAGTCTATATACACCGTAAAGAAGAAAAGCAGCAGACACAAGGCCTCGGCTCATCTCATTAGGATGAAGAAACGAGGAAGAACACGTATCTGATCACTCAAGAGTCACCAGGGCTTGATATTAAGCATTCTCATGTGGTTGTTCTTCAGACAAGTACATTTGTCATTTACTAGCCCTGAGAGAGAATTATTTTATTTTTAAATTGAGTTATAAATATAATTATTTATTGTAGTTAAATAAGACATTTAGTTAGATTTTTCTTTTTAAATAAAATGAAAAAATATTATAAAGTGTGATACTTTTTAGATTTTAAAATAAAAAGAAAGTATTAATTACAAATACAATTATATATTAAACTTTTAAAAATATTAAATAAAATGATAATACTTCTATATTAATTTTCAAACTTAATTTTTATTTTATTTTTAATTCGAGTTCAATTTAATCAGTCAATTAGTATAATAAGGTTGGGCTTTTACCAAACAAATGAAATCAGTATCAACAATTAATCTTTGCAATGAAACAGAAGCTGCATCTGAAGTGGAATAGATTAATGCAGCTCTGAGGGACATGACATGCTTTAATCTGCTGTTACAAATTAATAAATAATGCTTTAATTCATAAAACGTTGAATACTGACATTTGAAATTATTTAAAAAAATGAACAGATATTTTGAAAGTGAAATTAAAACCTCCAGCAGGTGGCAGCAGGTCACTGTTAACAAGTGAGTCACTGCGAATGAACCGAATCATTGTGACTGAACCGAATCATTTAAACGATTGATTCATTCAGGAACGAATCACTGTCATGTTGCTCAGAGACACTAAACAGTGCTGTAGCTGTGTTTGGAGTTATTTCTGTTGATGAAATAGAGCAATATTGTGTCTAAAACACAAGTCTCTTAATGTTAACCCTGTTTATTGAACAGTTATAAAATCACATTTGTAATCATGATGGTTTTTGGAGAAAAAAAAAGGCGCTCGATCTTCGCATGATATTGTTTAACTATATGAAACTATATAATTTTCTGCCCCATATCTTGAATTTTCTGATCATTCTTCATGCATTTAATACCGAATCGTGCAGTGAAAGAACTCACGAGCGCTAGTCTAACCTAGACTTTACATAATGCATGCGTGCACTAGCTGTGCTTCGTTTGATTCTTGCAATATACTCAAAACAACAATTACGAAATATATCGCACACCACTATAACAAAGGTTATATCATAAATAAAGGCAGTTATTAATGTTTTTGGTATTGACTCGTTACTTGTCCCGGACAAGCGTTAATGTCAAGCCCTGGTCACTTTAAAGCATCATCAGCTGCACTCAAGGGATCGGTTATGTAGTTTACTCATGTCATAATATTAATAACAAGTTGCCCTGTTGAAATATGTTGAGTTATACTGCAAGGGTGAGGTTTTGATCTTCCACACAGCATACACCTGTGTTTCATCACTCGATACAGATTACTAGCATCACTAGAGCACATCATGACTCTTACCTCGCATCCACTTCAGTGGAGACCCGGCCGGGAACCTTCTTTAAGATCTCCAAACCGAAGTTCACAAACAGCTTGTCCATGGCATTGGTCACCTGCTCCTCCTCGCTCCTGCACAGACAGATGCACATTACACCTGTGAGAGCTCTCTAATAGGGGTGCACCGGCCGTAGATCGGAACCGGACGTTTTTTGGCTTTTTCGGCCGATTTTTCCTGCGTGCACACTACATTGTAATCATTTGTGTGGAAGACATTCGGCACAAGCACAACAAACACAGAAAAACAGATACCAAGAAGGGAACAGCACTTGGTGAAATGCTTATTTTTGCATATGCATGCACTTTTGAAAAGCCAGAAGTAAACGTCAGTTCTGTGCAGGATGATTATTTTTATTTCACCTTAAAATTACATTGACTTAATCTGATTTAAAAAGCACCTGCTGTAGCAGCTTTGTACTAAACATTATTTATATAGCCTACTTTGGCTTTATTTAGTTTCACAAGTAAAGACCTTTTTCTTTTCTTTTTTTTTTACACAAAATTTTAAAATAAAAACAAATGCTGAATGCTGTTTCATAAAACAAGTTTACCAAATAACCCAGGCTTACTTCAGTTAGTCTGACTTATTTTGAAGCAAATCAACTGACTAAGTCAGACTATCTGAAATAAACCTGGCTTTGGTAAACTTGTTTCATGAAACAGGCCCCTGATTAAGTAACATCTTAGTTTGGACGGTTGCATGCGTGTGGTTTAGATTGTAACTATGCAGTTGTTGTCTTTAATTTCTCATGTTTCTCATTTAAAGCCAGTTTTATGTAGTTTCAACCCAATTTAAAAAACAAGAGCTAAATGCTGATGTCAGGACCATCTATGTTTCTACTGAATGTAATTACTGCCTTTAATGTCACACGGTTACAGTTATTGTTTTCAATAGCCAAAAGCCAGTTTGGCCTGTTAAATACCAAATAAACATCTTGTTTATGTATACTTTCATTCTTTCTGGTTTGTTGCTTAATAAAAAAAAAATTTTTTTGTAAATCGGTATCAGCCATAAAGAAATCGTTATCGGTGCATCACTACTCTCTAACAGCTCATCTGTGTCGTGTCCTCACCCGCCGTTAGCGATGCCGTATTTGATGGCCTGCTCCACCTGCTGCTGGTACGATGGCATCTTCGCCGCAGCCAGGATCAGAGAAGGATTGGTGGTGGCATCCTGAGGCTTGTACTCTTCAATAGCTGCGGAGAAGAGAAAACAAGGACAATTACAGCAAGTGCAGTCTCAAGTGTTCTTGAGGTCTTCTGTGTCACAAACAGATGATGTGTCCATCAGAGCCGTGTTTGTTACTTGCGTCAGTTCTAAAGTCTGCCGATGGCTGTGGATAATAGAGCGATATAGTGAAAAGAAGGTAAACAACACCTCGAGTGTGATGGAAATGTTCCTCAGAAGACGTCTAAAGGGTATTTCAGAATGTAATGTTCAGTAAGGATGTTCAGATCAGGGAAAGAAAACCGTCAGCCTCTTTTCTACCAGCACTGATGAAAATTCAAGTGTATATTTTTTCCCTTCCGTTCACTATTAATAACAGTATTTACATAATTCACTGTGATTGAAAAACTGCAGACCAGATACATATTTACATGCCAAACGAAGCAATTTGTTGTCTGCCACATGGATTCTTATTGGCTGTTTTTATCATTCATCAGCTGAAAAAATACATACACTAGTGTACGAGCGTTCATAACACCAGCTGTATATATTCAGCGTTCAGGAACTAGTCAGCGGATCACTAGCTGTATATATTCAGTGTTCAGCGGATCACTAGCTGTATATATTCAGTGTTCAGTAACTAGTAAGCGGATCACTAGCTGTATATATATTCAGTGTTCAGCGGATCACTAGCTGTATATATTCAGTGTTCAGTAACTAGTAAGCGGATCACTAGCTGTATATATATTCAGTGTTCAGCGGATCACTAGCTGTATATATTCAGTGTTCAGTAACTAGTCAGCGGATCACTAGCTGTATATATTCAGCGTTCAGGAACTAGTAAGCGGATCACTAGCTGTATATATATTCAGTGTTCAGCGGATCACTAGCTGTATATATTCAGTGTTCAGTAACTAGTCAGCGGATCACAAGCTGTATATATATATTCAGCGTTCAGGAACTAATCAGCGGATCACTAGCTGTATATATTCAGTGTTCAGGAACTAATCAGCGGATCACTAGCTGTATATATTCAGTGTTCAGGAACTAATCAGCGGATCACTAGCTGTATATATTCAGCGTTCAGGAACTAGTCAGCGGATCACTAGCTGTATATATTCAGCGTTCAGGAACTAGTCAACGGATCCCTAGCTGTATATATTCAGTGTTCAGGAACTAGTCAGCGGATCACTAGTTGTATATATATATATATATATATATATATTCAGTGTTCAGGAACTAATCAGCGGATCACTAGCTGTATATATATATTCAGCGTTCAGGAACTAATCAGCGGATCACTAGCTGTATATATTCAGTGTTCAGGAACTAATCAGCGGATCACTAGCTGTACATATTCAGCGTTCAGGAACTAGTCAGCGGATCGCTAGCTGTATATATTCAGCGTTCAGGAACTAGTCAGCGGATCACTAGCTGTATATATTCAGCGTTCAGGAACTAATCAGCGGATCACTAGCTGTATATATTCAGTGTTCAGGAACTAATCAGCGGATCACTAGCTGTATATATTCAGTGTTCAGGAACTAATCAGCGGATCACTAGCTGTATATATTCAGTGTTCAGGAACTAGTCAGCGGATCACTAGCTGTATATATATATTCAGTGTTCAGGAACTAATCAGCGGATCACTAGCTGTATATATTCAGTGTTCAGGAACTAGTCAGCGGATCACTAGCTGTATATATTCAGCGTTTAGGAACTAGTCAGCGGATCACTAGCTCTATATATTCAGTGTTCAGGAACTAGTCAGCGGATCACTAGCTGTATATATATATTCAGCGTTCAGGAACTAATCAGCGGATCACTAGCTGTATATATTCAGCGTTCAGGAACTAGTCAGCGGATCACAAGCTGTATATATTCAGCGTTCAGGAACTAGTCAGCGAATCACTAGCTGTATATATTCAGCGTTCAGGAACTAGTCAGCGGATCACTAGCTGTATATATTCAGCGTTCAGGAACTAGTCAGCGAATCACTAGCTGTATATATTCAGCGTTCAGGAACTAGTCAGCGAATCACTAGCTGTATATATTCAGCGTTCAGGAACTAGTCAGCGGATCACTAGCTGTATATATTCAGCGTTCAGGAACTAATCAGCGGATCACTAGCTGTATATATTCAGTGTTCAGGAACTAGTCAGCGAATCACTAGCTGTATATATTCAGTGTTCAGGAACTAGTCAGCGAATCACTAGCTGTATATATTCAGTGTTCAGGAACTAGTCAGCGGATCACTAGCTGTATATATTCAGCGTTCAGGAACTAGTCAGCGAATCACTAGCTGTATATATTCAGTGTTCAGGAACTAATCAGCGGATCACTAGCTGTATATATTCAGTGTTCAGGAACTAATCAGCGGATCACTAGCTGTATATATTCAGTGTTCAGGAACTAATCAGCGGATCACTAGCTGTATATATTCAGTGTTCAGGAACTAATCAGCGGATCACTAGCTGTATATATTCAGCGTTCAGGAACTAGTCAGCGGATCACTAGCTGTATATATATATTCAGCGTTCAGGAACTAGTCAGCGGATCACTAGCTGTATATATTCAGCGTTCAGGAACTAATCAGCGGATCACTAGCTGTATATATTCAGTGTTCAGGAACTAGTCAGCGGATCACTAGCTGTATATATTCAGCGTTCAGGAACTAGTCAGCGAATCACTAGCTGTATATATTCAGTGTTCAGGAACTAATCAGCGGATCACTAGCTGTATATATTCAGTGTTCAGGAACTAATCAGCGGATCACTAGCTGTATATATTCAGTGTTCAGGAACTAATCAGCGGATCACTAGCTGTATATATTCAGTGTTCAGGAACTAATCAGCGGATCACTAGCTGTATATATTCAGCGTTCAGGAACTAGTCAGCGGATCACTAGCTGTATATATATATTCAGCGTTCAGGAACTAGTCAGCGGATCACTAGCTGTATATATTCAGTGTTCAGGAACTAGTCAGCGGATCACTAGCTGTATATATTCAGCGTTCAGGAACTAGTCAGCGGATCACAAGCTGTATATATATATATTCAGCGTTCAGGAACTAGTCAGCGGATCACTAGCTGTATATATTCAGTGTTCAGTAACTAGTCAGTGGATCACAAGCTGTATATATATATTCAGCGTTCAGGAACTAGTCAGCGGATCACTAGCTGTATATATTCAGCGTTCAGGAACTAATCAGCGGATCACTAGCTGTATATATTCAGTGTTCAGGAACTAGTCAGCGGATCACTAGCTGTATATATTCAGTGTTCAGGAACTAATCAGCGGATCACTAGCTGTATATATTCAGTGTTCAGGAACTAATCAGCGGATCACTAGCTGTATATATTCAGCGTTCAGGAACTAGTCAGCGGATCACTAGTTGTATATATATATTCAGTGTTCAGGAACTAATCAGCGGATCACTAGCTGTATATATTCAGTGTTCAGGAACTAGTCAGCGGATCACTAGCTGTATATATTCAGCGTTCAGGAACTAATCAGCGGATCACTAGCTGTATATATTCAGCGTTCAGGAACTAGTCAGCGGATCACTAGCTGTATATATTCAGTGTTCAGGAACTAATCAGCGGATCACTAGCTGTATATATTCAGCGTTCAGGAACTAGTCAGCGGATCACTAGCTGTATATATTCAGCGTTCAGGAACTAATCAGCGGATCACTAGCTGTATATATTCAGCGTTCAGGAACTAATCAGCGGATCACTAGCTGTATATATTCAGCGTTCAGGAACTAGTCAGCGGATCACTAGCTGTATATATTCAGTGTTCAGGAACTAGTCAGCGGATCACTAGCTGTATATATTCAGCGTTCAGGAACTAGTCAGCGGATCACTAGCTGTATATATTCAGCGTTCAGGAACTAGTCACCAGATCACTAGCTGTATATATTCAGCGTTCAGGAACTAGTCAGCGGATCACTAGCTGTATATATATATTCAGTGTTCAGGAACTAGTCAGCGGATCACTAGCTGTATATATTCAGCGTTCAGGAACTAGTCAGCGGATCACTAGCTGTATATATTCAGAGTTCAGGAACTAGTCAACGGATCACTAGCTGTATATATTCAGAGTTCAGGAACTAGTCAGCGGATCACTAGCTGTAAATATTCAGCGTTCAGGAACTAGTCAGCGGATCACTAGCTGTATATATATTCAGCGTTCAGGAACTAGTCAGCGGATCACTAGCTGTAAATATTCAGCGTTCAGGAACTAGTCAGCGGATCACTAGCTGTATATATATTCAGCGTTCAGGAACTAGTCAGCGGATCACTAGCTGTATATATTCAGCGTTTAGGAACTAGTCAGCGGATCACTAGCTCTATATATTCAGTGTTCAGGAACTAGTCAGCGGATCACTAGCTGTATATATTCAGCGTTCAGGAACTAGTCAGCGGATCACTAGCTGTATATATTCAGCGTTCAGGAACTAGTCAGCGGATCACTAGCTGTATATATTCAGCGTTCAGGAACTAATCAGCGGATCACTAGCTGTATATATATATTCAGTGTTCAGGAACTAGTCAGCGGATCACTAGCTGTATATATTCAGCGTTCAGGAACTAGTCAGCGGATCACTAGCTGTATATATTCAGCGTTCAGGAACTAGTCAGCGGATCACTAGCTGTATATATTCAGCGTTCAGGAACTAATCAGCGGATCACTAGCTGTATATATATATTCAGTGTTCAGGAACTAGTCAGCGGATCACTAGCTGTATATATTCAGCGTTCAGGAACTAGTCAGCGGATCACTAGTTGTATATATATATTCAGTGTTCAGGAACTAATCAGCGGATCACTAGCTGTATATATTCAGCGTTCAGGAACTAATCAGCGGATCACTAGCTGTATATATTCAGCGTTCAGGAACTAGTCAGCGGATCACTAGCTGTATATATTCAGCGTTCAGGAACTAGTCAGCGGATCACTAGCTGTATATATTCAGCATTCAGGAACTAGTCAGCGGATCACTAGTTGTATATATTCAGTGTTCAGGAACTAATCAGCGGATCACTAGCTGTATATATTCAGTGTTCAGGAACTAGTCAGCGGATCACTAGCTGTATATATTCAGTGTTCAGGAACTAGTCAGCGGATCACTAGCTGTATATATTCAGCGTTCAGGAACTAGTCAGCGGATCACTAGCTGTATATATTCAGCGTTCAGGAACTAGTCAGCGGATCACTAGCTGTATATATTCAGCGTTCAGGAACTAGTCAGCGGATCACTAGCTGTATATATTCAGTGTTCAGGAACTAGTCAGCGGATCACTAGCTGTATATATTCAGCGTTCAGGAACTAGTCAGCGGATCACTAGTTGTATATATATATATATATATATTCAGTGTTCAGGAACTAATCAGCGGATCACTAGCTGTATATATTCAGTGTTCAGGAACTAGTCAGCGGATCACTAGCTGTATATATTCAGCGTTCAGGAACTAGTCAGCGGATCACTAGCTGTATATATTCAGTGTTCAGTAACTAGTCAGCGGATCACTAGCTGTATATATTCAGTGTTCAGGAACTAGTCAGCGGATCACTAGCTGTATATATTCAGCGTTCAGGAACTAGTCAGCGGATCACTAGCTCTATATATTCAGTGTTCAGGAACTAGTCAGCGGATCACTAGCTGTATATATTCAGCGTTCAGGAACTAGTCAGCGGATCACTAACTGTATATATTCAGCGTTCAGGAACTAGTCAGCGGATCACTAGCTGTATATATTCAGCGTTCAGGAACTAGTCAGCGGATCACTAGCTGTATATATTCAGCGTTCAGGAACTAATCAGCGGATCACTAGCTGTATATATTCAGTGTTCAGGAACTAGTCAGCGGATCACTAGCTGTATATATTCAGCGTTCAGGATCAAGCGTCTCATCATGACAATGCAGAAAGCCCCAGAAGGAGTTTGATCCAGCGCTTCTTGTGTAAAACAAACACTGAAACCACTGATCTGTGTTTCACAAGACAGTCTGAGGCAATACAATCTGATGAAATTACAGCCGTCTGATTCATAGAACAAGAAATTCTGGATTCTGGATTTGATCCAAAGCTCATTTCTGTGTCCTGGACAGACTTACAGAGACAAGAGCAGCTTACAATCTCTGACTAACACAAGTCTGCATGTTAATGTGTGAAACTAAACTCAGATCTGCACACTAGTTAATGTGCAAGCCACGATTAGGCTTTGCATCAATATTAGTGATCGAGTTGGTCATTGTGTGTAATTAGAAACTAATACATTTATTATAAGATGAACTATTCTCATGTTTTAATCACTTTCAATGAGATCTGGTTTCATCATTCTCAATCCGTGTTGCTATCAGAAGTTATCAGCCAAATCATTAATATTAATTAAGCCACGCACGTCCTTCAGCTCAATGCACGTATTAATATTAATAAGCAAAGCATTCAGTGATTAGTCGGGTGACAACCGCCCACCTACTAAGATCTGCCTCTGGACCAATCAGATAGACGGATTCTGTAGACCGCTTAATATTCATGAGATGAGCCGCGTCTATCCAATGACTCTTCGCTTCCGGGTCTCGGCACGATTCCATACAGTATTGTTTTCTTTCCTCACACAGATTAACTTTAATTAAACCAGTTACCGAGATCACGTGCTTTACTCAGACCTAGTTAACTCATCACGACACGTTACTAAGCTAGATAACCGTCCTTCATACCAGAAGTGTAGCAACAGTTCCTCAGTGCGGGTTAACTTGAGCAATCATTAACCAAATAACGTCCTTCTTCGAGGAAAAGAGAAGATGAGAGTTTACTGTAAACAGTCTATGATCGCGTCTGTCAGTTATAAACAGCTCTGAAGTTCCCTGAGAGACAAACGGACTCAATATAACGCTCATATCTATAAGGAGTTTACCGTTAAAGTCGCCCGTGTCTGCAACGACCACCGTGTATTTCTTGATCTGCTCCAGCGCAGACTCCATCTTTCTCCGTTTGTCCGGTGACACAGACATGATCCCGAGAAACCGAGCTTTTATAGCCGCACACGAGAGAGACACGACCGACAGCAGCACGGAGAGAGCGGGAGCGCGCGGCTGCGTGAGGGGCGGAGCCACGGCGCGTAACAGAGCCACGCCCCTCACATCTCTATGATCATCAATAAATCCTCTCTGTACATTTATGCACATGCAATATAGTTTTGTTTTATATTTCTGTGTTTCATTTCATAGCATCATTCATAGCTATTAGATTAATACAGTGACTGAAAGCAGCAGATCTGATGATTTAGAGACTTCAAACAAGATTCAGGATTCAGATTATATGATGTAATATAGCTTTTAGTTGTGTATTAGCCCATGCAGTAGTCAAATGGCAACAAAAGGGAACTAAAATGGCGAAATAGTGTGAAATAAGAACAGAGAAAAGAAGCAGGAGATGGAAATGTAGAGTTCAATTAAAGGGGCCATTTATAAAAATTATTTTAATATATTCCTTGAGGTTTACTTATCATGTTTTAATAAATATTGAATTAATTTAATAAAAAAATGCACAAAACAATAAATAAATATGTGGGGAAATTATTATTTTCAACCCTCTGTCTAAAAGACCTGTTTTAAGGGGCGTGTCCTATAATGCTAATCAGTAATCAGCCGCTGTTCTGATTGGCTACCGTCCCTGCATAGGAAACAGTATCAACGCCCCTCACTATTGCATGTGAGTTTAATCAACATGATCAGAATAAACCGGTCATTTCCAGACGAAGCGTTATGAAATCATTACTCACGGTGTGTGATGCAGATCTGTCTCCGCGTCATCATTCAACAGATGATTCTCTTCATGACTCTGTGCCTCGATTACAAAACAACATGCTCCGACACAACATTATAATAAACTCTCCACTCGTTCCTTACGCTGGGATCCTTCTTCAAGAAGCCGTCAAGAGTCAGCCGTTAGACTGAACGCCAGTGGGCGGAGCCTATGGTGAGAAGAAGACTATTCGTCGATGTCTTGCTCTGGAGGCGTGTTCATGCAAATGTTTGCACCCCTGCCTCGGATCCAAAACGAGCCGGAGGGGAGGTCCAAGATGGCGCTCTGATCGGTCGAGCTCTGCAAACTCAGTGATTTATTTTATATGGGAATGCTTGGAAGTTTGACCAGATTAATCTTAACTGTGCATCGCTTTGGCTGCCAGAATGGGAAAATCTGAAAAAAGGAAGAACCGGAATGGACCTAAAACCGCAGCTAATGCTATCCAAACGGTTAATGAATCGGCTAGTCAAGCCTGCCAAGATCCCTTGGCTGAAAATATGCACGATTACTTGAGTCAAGACACTGAATCCGTTGAATTCGGAATGTCTCCTTCCCTCTCTTCCAGAAACCCCTTGCAAATCTCCTGCCGCTAAACAACGCAAAACTGAGGGTGGTGACACATCTGCTATCCGTTCGCAACTCGGGGAGCTTTCGAGGCTCATTAATAATCACTCCGACGCTCTAGAGAAGATGGTAGGAGAACATTCACGGGGAATCGCAAGTATGAAAGAATCGATCAACGAAAACACCAAGCAGATCTCTGGGATAACATCAAGCAGATCTCTGGGATAACACCAAGCAGATCTCTGGGATAACACCAAGCAGATCTCTGGGATAACACCAAGCAGATCTCTGGGATAACACCAAGCAGATCTCTGGGATAACATCAAGCAGATCTCTGGGATAACACCAAGCAGATCTCTGGGATAACATCAAGCAGATCTCTGGGATAACACCAAGCAGATCTCTGGGAAAACACCAAGCAGATCTCTGGGATAACACCAAGCAGATCTCTGGGAAAACACCAAGCAGATATCTGGGATAACACCAAGCAGATCTCTGGGAAAACACCAAGCAGATCTCTGGGATAACACCAAGCAGATCTCTGGGATAACACCAAGCAGATCTCTGGGAAAACACCAAGCAGATCTCTGGGATAACACCAAGCAGATCTCTGGGAAAACACCAAGCAGATCTCTGGGAAAACACCAAGCAGATCTCTGGGATAACACCAAGCAGATCTCTGGGATAACACCAAGCAGATCTCTGGGAAAACACCAAGCAGATCTCTGGGATAACACCAAGCAGATCTCTGGGAAAACACCAAGCAGATCTCTGGGAAAACACCAAGCAGATCTCTGGGATAACACCAAGCAGATCTCTGGGAAAACACCAAGCAGATCTCTGGGATAACACCAAGCAGATCTCTGGGAAAACACCAAGCAGATCTCTGGGAAAACACCAAGCAGATCTCTGGGATAACACCAAGCAGATCTCTGGGAAAACACCAAGCAGATCTCTGGGAAAACACCAAACAGATCTCTGGGAAAACACCAAGCAGATCTCTGGGATAACACCAAACAGATCTCTGGGAAAACACCAAGCAGATCTCTGGGATAACACCAAGCAGATCTCTGGGATAACACCAAGCAGATCTCTGGGAAAACACCAAGCAGATCTCTGGGAAAACACCAAACAGATCTCTGGGATAACACCAAGCAGATCTCTGGGATAACACCAAGCAGATCTCTGGGATAACACCAAGCAGATCTCTGGGAAAACACCAAACAGATCTCTGGGATAACACCAAGCAGATCTCTGGGAAAACACCAAGCAGATCTCTGGGATAACACCAAGCAGATCTCTGGGAAAACACCAAGCAGATCTCTGGGATAACACCAAGCAGATCTCTGGGATAACACCAAGCAGATCTCTGGGAAAACACCAAACAGATCTCTGGGATAACACCAAGCAGATCTCTGGGAAAACACCAAGCAGATCTCTGGGAAAACACCAAGCAGATCTCTGGGAAAACACCAAACAGATCTCTGGGATAACACCAAGCAGATCTCTGGGAAAACACCAAGCAGATCTCTGGGATAACACCAAGCAGATCTCTGGGATAACACCAAGCAGATCTCTGGGATAACACAAGCAGATCTCTGGGATAACACCAAGCAGATCTCTGGGATAAAAGATGTTATTGACTTTATGAGTGCCGAGGTTAAAGATCTAAAAGTTAAACTCGGTGTGACTGAGTCATTAGCCAAAAGAGTTGAACTCAACTCACATCAACAGGAGGAGCGACTTACTCTTACTCCCGTCGATGACATCTAAGAGTTCACGGGGTTCCTGGAAACGAGAGAGAGGACGTCCGTGGAAAGATCGTCGATGTATGCCAGCAGCTTCTGCCAGATGCCAAGGATAAACTCCCAGATGCCGTGGACATTGTTCATCGGCTGGGTCGCAAGACAAACCCAGAGGGATCATCGTCCAGTTTACCAACGCGACGCAGTCTGGCGTGCTGCCAAGGAATCGGTCTTTTTGAGAAATAATAAATTGAAAATGTCTGAGGATCTGTCGCCTGCAGACAGGGAGCGAAGAAACAAGCGATGGCCTGCGGTGGAAAAAGCGAGGAAAGAAAATAAACGGGCATACTTTGCATATTCATGGAGGGAGTTGAAATATCCCCTCCTAACTAATATGTTTACTCTTTACGGGCTACTGATTTGTTTATCGGTTCCATCTTCAGAACTGGTTGGCGTCGACTTTATCACCTGCGGTTCTTCCTAAGACACTTAAGACATTTCTGGTGGGTTTACACGCTTACTATGTAAGACATTTAATGCGACGCTTAAAGAGTTTTATCCTACAACTTGTTTCAGTTTGTAGAGTAAATATTAAAACGTTTGCCTCAGTTAAACCCCTTTTGGGTTTTGTGGAACATGTTTCTTGTTGGCCTAAATTATCTGGTATTTTACTTTTAATAGTTTAGCAAATTTCGTTTCAAGTAGAATGATATGCTTTTCATGCTGCATTTCAGCTCTCCCTTTGTTTGTTTCCTAATTTATGTCTTTATCCGTTGTTTCTTTAAATGCTAGAGGGCTGAGAAATCTTACTAAATGAAAAGCTATATCTCAAACAATTCAATTGTGATTTTTGTTTGCTGAAAGAGAGTCACTCATCTGTAGAGGACTTCTGGAGATCCCAGTGGGGCCTGGACTAATGGATGTCTCATGGCACGACACATTCAGCAGGTGTATGCATATTAAAAAATACGTTTAAAGGGAAGATTTTACTCCATAAAAGTGATTTAAGTGGACATTTTGCCTGCCTTGTTGTTGAAATTTCAAATCTGACATGTATTCTTGTTTGTGTTTATGGTTATAACCAGCCAAAATAAAATGAAGCTTTTATTAGCCGTCTAGGGGAACAAGTGTTAAATCTATTGACTAAATAGATGCCATGCTTATTTTTGGTGGAGATTTTAATGTGGCTTTAGACAGCAGTATTGATAGGTGGCCCCCAAAACCACCGGATAATTCTTGTCTATATATATAAAAATGTTCATGCAAAGATTCTCTTTAATAGATAGTTGGAGGGAGTCACATCCTCTTGAAAAGAAGTTCACATGGTGCAACAACTCGTTCTCTTCTCAGTCTCCAATTGATTTTTGGCTGATTTCTAAGGAATTATGCAACACATCTACCAATATTTTGCCTTCACCATTATCTGACCACAAGAGTATTTTTATTCGTACTCACTTCCTAGCTTCCGATAATATGAGTGGATTTTCCTCTTACTGGAAAGTTAACAATTCAGTCCTTCTTTATGATGAGGTGAAAAACAAAATAACTGGAATAAAGCGAGAGAGGAGAATAGATACAGTAGCTATTGGGAATTTACTAAGTACGAAATTGGAACATTTTGTAGTGATTTGGCAAAAAAGAAAAAAATAGATGAAAATGTTGTTGTATGTAGAATCACAAATCTCTTATCTAATAATGTAGATAGTTTACTTGAGTGTGAAAAAGCAGAATTGGCAGATTTACAACACAAATTAGATAACTTATATAAACATAAAGCTGAAGGGCATTTATTAGATCGCGTAGGAAATGGATTGAAGAGGGCGAACAAAATTCTGCTTATTTTTTGAGACTGGAAAGAGAACAAGCTAAAAATAACCAAATTAAAAACTTATGGTTGACAGCGATATTACTGATGATCCACATGATTCTGTGCCAAATTTTACAGCAATTTATATACTTCAAAATTATCCCCAAAACACATGAATGATTTTTTTCAGACGTTATCTAATATAAAACAATTGAGTATTTCAGATCAGCATTTTTGTGATGCATCCATCACACTAAAAGAGATTGAGGAAGCTATTATTTCTTTAAAAGCCAACAAATCTCCTGGAACAGATGTACTTAGTTCAGAATTTGATAAGCTGTTATAGCTCCTTTTTTATTTAAAGTTTATGAAGAGAGTATAGAGAAGACAGTACTTCCAGCAACATTATGCCCAGGCCTAATTACTCTTATTCCAAAATCGAAAAAAGATCCCCTCTTTATAGATAATCGGCGTCCAATTACACTGCTGAACAATGATTATAAAATATTAGCTTTAGTTTTGGCAAAAAGATTAAAACATGTTTTGAATTCTATTGTTGACGAAACACAGTCAGGGTTCATGCAGAAAAGACATATTTCTAATAACATACGGCTGGTATTAGATATGATGATTACTCAGATTATATTAATAGTGATGGTTTTATCTTCTTTTTAGATTATTACAAAGCTTTTGATACATTGGAACACGCGTTTTTATTTCAGGCTCTTGAAAAAATTGGCTTTGGCGATTCATTCTGTAGATGATTAAAATGCAAGCTCAATTAAACGGAGTAATGGTACGTCACCTAGATTCGTTTAAATCGAGGAGCTAGACAAGGATGTCCGGTTTCCCCATATCTATTTTTAATTGCAACACAGTTCCTCAGCATGCATATTAAAAGTAGCCATTTAAAGGGGATCACAATCGGAAACAATAAAATTATAATAAGTCAATTAGCAGATGACACTACTTTATTTGTGCATGATTCTTCACAAATCCCTGTAGCATTATTCTCCGACCTTTTTCTGAGGCTTCAGGATTACATTTAAATATTAATAAATGTGAAATAAAAATTGCTCTGTTGCCTCAATTGAGGGTATTGCTGTCAAAAATAGTTTAACATACCTTGGGATACAAATAACTAAAGATGAGTAGAGGTGCTCAGCCAGTTTTAAACCTATTATCACAAAAACACAAAGAAGATGCAATTGCTGGTTACAAAGAGATTTGTCTTTAAAAGGCAGAACACTGCTGACCAAAGCACAAGGTCTGTCTCGTCTGGCGTACGCAGCTCAATCTCTCTTTGTGGATAAACCCACATGTAAAATAATTAATATTTACATTTATGCATTTAGCAGAAGCGACTTACAGTGCATTCAGGCTATACATGTTTTGTTTTTATCAGTATGTGTGCTCCCTGGGAATCGAACCCACGACCTTTTGCGCTGCTAACGCAATGCTCTACCACTGAGCCACAGGAACACAGGAATTAATAATGTCTTAATAACATTTTTATGGAAAAACAAAACTCATTATATAAGAAAATCAGTCATATTAAACTCATATAATAATGTTGGTCTTAATTTCATTGATTTCGATTCCCTTAATAATACATTTAAAATTAATTGGCTGAAGCAATACCTATCTAAGCTAACCTCTATTTGGGATGCTTTTCCTCAACTTATTCACAATTTGGTGGTCTTCCTTTTCTTTTAATGTGTAATTATGATATATCAAAACTCCCGATCAAACTTTCATCGACAGGTTGTTTTAGCATGGGTTTAACTTATAAACATAATTTTTCACCACAGAGGTGTTTTATTTGGAACAATAAGAACATTTTATTTAAAAACAAATCTCTGTATTATGATAATTGGTTTAGTAATGGTTTTGGTGCAGCAGTTGTTTAACGATCAAGATCTTTTACTCAGAATACCAAATACCTGTAACTTCTTAAAAACTAGGTACTCTTCAACAGCTACTGAATCTCTTCTTAATCCCTGTGACACTCCTGTTAGTCAAATGTGCTTTTCTGCATCAAGAAACAAGAACTATAAAATAAGATCATTATTTCTTGAGAACTTAATTTCTGCTCCACATGTAACATTTTTTTTGGAATAATTTATTTGATAATCTCAACTGGAAAAAAGTATGGTCACTACAGCAAATCTTTCTCACAAATAAAGTGTCTTTTAAACTGATCCATAGATTTTATCCTGTCAAGAAATTTATACAAAAATTGATGTAGAGCCATCATGCTGTTTTTGTTTGAATGCTGATGAAACAGTGCAGCACTTATTCTGGTGTCAATACACTCCAACCCGGTCTCATGAATGTGCGTATAAATAGTACGCCAAATAAAAATGAAAACTCGTGGTATTGATACGCAAAAATGGCCTTTGGCGTGTCTATGCTACGCCATGGGTAGGGTTAGGGTTGTGGTGTAGATGCGTATCATATGCACGCGAAAACTGCGTATTATATGCACGCCAAAAATGCGCGTAGCATATAAACGCCAAAGTCCATTTTTGCGTATCAATACCACTAGTTTTCGTTTTTTGTTTTGGCGTAATATAATACGTATTTTCATGAGACCGGGCTCTACACTCAGGAGTTTGGGTATGATATTGATGCTTTTGTTAAGTTGAGACTTTTACCAGAATTTTCTATACAAATTAGAAATATTATATGTGGGTATTTTGACCCAGACCCCACAAAAGAAAATATTTGTTTTATTATAAATTTAATTCTTTTTTTAAGCAAATTTTATATCCATAAATGCAAATTCTCAAATTGTAAACCTGTCTTTTTAAGAGACATGGAGAATTAATAATAAGAAAGCTGTGAAGTGTCAGAATTTGCTCTGCCTTTATTACATTTGTTGTTATTATTAATTTTATTTTTTTATTTTAAATTATTATTTTTTCCTTTATTTTTTAAGTGTTTTTTTCTGGTTTATTTTGTTGTTGTCTGTTAAAGTGTTATGTGGATATTGTGTATTTTGTATGTTCTTGATTTCAGCAATAAGAAAAAAATTTAAAAAACGAGCCGTTTTTGGAGCTTGATTAAATAAATGCTTTGTTTATAACGAGGAAGACGTTTAAGCAAATTTGATTTCTCATGTCATGACCTCTTTAAACAACACATGAGGAGATGAATAAAGAACTGTTGGTAACAGAAGTGAAGAAACAGTGTTAGATTTGGTCATACTGCACTTAATAATCAACACTTAATAGAACAGAATAGGGGGAAATGATAAAGAAATTCACACAATCACAGTTTTAAACTCTTAAGTATCTGAAAGCGTTAAAGAACAAGTATTTCAGTTTTATATAATGTAATGTAAACAGATTGTATTGTTTCTTACACACCAGCAGATGACACTAATGCGAGTCTTATGTAGTAAGATGTTTTGATTCAGAAAGTCTTGTTTCATCATTAATGCAAACTGGATGCATTTTAATATTAGGGACGCATATCAAGACAGTATTAAGTTGCACTACATGACCACCAAGCCTCAGCACTGTAATGAACTCATGTTCAAGTTCATTTCAGCTTATTTCTAGTGCAGTGAAATGTTAGAGATTTTAGTAGTCCACGCAGAGAATATAAATAGAGTCTGAGTTCAGAATAACAGCATTCCTGAGATTCTCCTCCCTGAGTCTGACCAGAAGCAGAGCGGTCCAACACCAGAAACACAGCAGAAGCAGAGCGGTCCAACACCAGAAACACAGCAGGAGCAGACCGGTCAAACACCAGAAACACAGCAGAAGCAGAGCGGTCAAACAACTGAAACACAGCAGAAGCAGACCGGTCAAACAACTGAGCGGTCAAACACCTGAGTCTGACCAGGAGCAGAGCGGTCCAACACCAGAAACACAGCAGAAGCAGACCGGTCAAACAACTGAAACACAGCAGAAGCAGACCGGTCAAACAACTGAGCGGTCAAACACCTGAGTCTGACCAGGAGCAGAGCGGTCCAACACCAGAAACACAGCAGAAGCAGACCGGTCAAACACCAGAAACACAGCAGAAGCAGACCGGTCAAACAACTGAGCGGTCAAACACCTGAATCTGACCAGAAGCAGAGCGGTCAAACACCTGAGTCTGACCAGAAGCAGAGCGGTCAAACACCTGAGTCTGACCAGAAGCAGAGCGGTCCAACACCAGAAACACAGCAGAAGCAGACCGGTCAAACAACTGAGCGGTCAAACACCTGAATCTGACCAGAAGCAGAGCGGTCAAACACCTGAGTCTGACCAGAAGCAGACCGGTCCAACACCTGAAACACAGCAGAAGCAGACCGGTCAAACACCAGAAACACAGCAGAAGCAGACCGGTCCAACAACTGAGCGGTCAAACACCTGAATCTGACCAGAAGCAGAGCGGTCAAACACCAGAAACACAGCAGAAGCAGACCGGTCCAACAACTGAGCGGTCAAACACCTGAATCTGACCAGAAGCAGAGCGGTCAAACACCAGAAACACAGCAGAAGCAGACCGGTCCAACAACTGAGCGGTCAAACACCTGAATCTGACCAGAAGCAGAGCGGTCAAACACCAGAAACACAGCAGAAGCAGACCGGTCCAACACCAGAAACACAGCAGAAGCAGACCGGTCCAACACCTGAATCTGACCAGAAGCAGACCGGTCCAACACCAGAAACACAGCAGAAGCAGACCGGTCAAACACCAGAAACACAGCCGCTTCTGAGGTGAGTAATACAGAAAATATATGGTTTAGATAAACTAATATCTGTGAATCTAATACACTATATTGCCAAAAGTATTGGCACCCCCTTCTAATGAACAGGTTTGACTACTTTAGTAATTTCTATGAGTACAAATCTTAATGTTAAAGCATATAATGATATTCTAGGAAATTGTGTGCTTCTAACATTATAGCAACAGTTTGGACTCTTTTCTATTCTAACATGACAATGTCTCTGTGTATAAGACAAGGTTCAAAAAGAAAATGATTGATTGAGTCAGTGTGGAAGAACTTGACTGGTCTGCATAAAACCAAGTCCTAATCCCAGTTTAACACCTCTGGTGTGACTGTAAATGCAGACCTTGAGACAAAAACTCATCACCAAACACCAATGACTTGTACATATGGGTTCAGTCATTTTAGACACTTACAAAACTGTTGCAGCAGAGATGAAATGCAATTTTTAAATACATGAATTATGTTCCCATCGTTGTTGACACAGATTTGGAAGTGCATCTGTTCTAAAGAAGGGGTGCCAATACTTTTGTCTATATAGTGTATCTGCTAAAATCACATCTGACTGCTACTTGCTCTTTTCTGGCTTCTCACAGTAACACACTTTATTCCAGTTACAGTGGATTAATTACTAAAAAAACATAATATTATGATAATTGTTTGCAAAATCTCTCCACGATATGAAGTTATGCACGCACTGAAACAGCCGCACAGAGATTATATCAAACATATTGTATTTCTTCAGAAGATCTCGCCACTTATTTTCATAACAGTCTTTCATTAGTAAGATAATAATGATATTCATGTGCAGAATATTTACTGTCAGACGTGAGAAAGAAGCTTTACAGAACGAAAGAAGTCAGATAATAGCTTTTTGTTACAGATTAAATAGTTAATTTTCAGGTCATTGCATGTTAAAGTAGATCATAACAGACATCATAACTGTTTCAGCAGCAGAATAGTGATATTTAAGTCAATATAAGAGATTATTCTTTAGTTTAGGCATCATTAAAAGGCATAACATAGAACTAAATCATATCAAATTAAACAAGCCTCAGTAAAATCATCAGATGCTAATTACTAGAACATCATTACAGAAGGCCACTGTATTATATAAAGCTCAATAAACTGCTCGTGTTTCATCATAAGATTAACATAGATATGGTACAGTAATGCAAGCGGGTGCTTTTTCACACACTGTGTATTATTAGGATATTCAATAGAATCATGATGATCATAATACATATTCTAATTAATGTTTATTATTTCAATATAACATGATATTTAAATGAAGAGGTTCCAAAAAATATGCATTAGTAAGCCTATGGGCCATATTTGTGGCTCGTTAGCTGCTATAAATAACGAGAAGAATGGCAAGTAAACGTTAAAACTGTTTGCACTACAAACCTGTGTGTTCATAATTAAGATAATGCATTAAAATAATATGGTAAAACGCACCAATTTTCAATATCAAGCAGCAAAATGAACTGTTTTCTCCAGCTAAAAATAGACCTGAAGCTAGAATGAAGCTGTGCACATCTCTACAGCAAGAGAAAGGTGTTTAAACATAACACAGGCCTGTATCTTGAACTAAAATCTGCTGAGATGCAAAAAAGCCCTTATATATATATATACATACAGTATATACTGTATATAGTAGGGTTAGGGTTATAATATTTGAAGTGGATCAAAACCTTTCATCAAAGTTTCATCATGGTTCTAGGACGACTTTGAAAGGTTTTGATCCACTTTAAATGTTGACTACTGTATATATATATATATATATATATATATATGCACACTATTTATACACACATATATGTATGAGTTTAGACTCTTAATGACATTCAAAATGTATAATTTAGCGTACAGTTTGCATAAGAGAGAAAAAACACATTTAAATGCACTGTTTAATGTTAAAGAACTTAACACAGACACGATTATAATAAAAAAAAAGCTTTTTTCACTAAATCTGTCATTTTCTGGCTCACGTTTTCTTCTGTCTCTGGCCATAATTCAGATCTTGAAATGATTAGATGTCTTCAGAATCATTGATACGTGTGAAAATTGGCTGAGGATTGATCAGAGATGTAATCTGGGACATTAATCAAGTCTTTGTGGCAGTTTTTCTGCTGATTAAGGGAGAATATAAGACTTCTTCACCTTGCTAATGGATGTTGAAAGGAAAACTGCTATGAAATAGATCATATTGTTTGTGAAAATATATCAAAGCAGGCACTTACTTTAGAATTAAAGGGGTCATCTGATGCGATTTCATGTTTTCTTTCTCTTTGGAGTGTTACAAGCTGATTGTGCATAGATAAGATCTGTAAAGATGCAAAGATTAACGTCTCAAACCCAAAGAGATATTCTTTATCAAAGTTAAGCCTTCCTAAAACGGCTCATTTAAACATGTCTACGGTGTGGGGAGATTTGCATAACTCCGCCCAAACATATACTCAATGAAAGAAGGCGGAGCTATTATTCTGTCTGTAGTGTTGTTGCTGTGTGTCGTTGTAAAAGAGAAACACTTTGTTTGGGCTCAAAAGAGACACGACTAGAAATCAGTGTTAAGCTGTGTTCACAACACTGTTCCAGAACAGCTCAACACTAATATTGGAGTGTGTGCAGCGTAATTAACACAGGACTGTGTCCTGAAGCTGGAGCTTAACAATGCTGTCTGTTTCTATAAAGTGGAGCAATTCCAGCTTTGCTTCTGACTCTCAGCCTGTAAGTATGATTTATTATTTAAAGAATTGATGATTCAAACATGAGTTATGAGCGGTGTACAGTAGCGCTTGTTGTGTGTTTCTCCGATCACAAATGCAGACGTGGTAATGTTTAAAAACAGTATAAGTCATTATAATCAGTAATTATGTCCTCACTGGATGCAACAAATGCCTCGTTTATAATGTGTTTATTGTTTTAGTCTCGTCCATCCGGGACACGCATCACGATACGATAACATCTCCGTCACATGCTTGAGGTGTTCGGCCAATCACAACGCACCGGATAGCTGGCCAATCAGAGCACGCCTCGCTTCACAGAACGATGAGTTTGTAAAAATTGACATGTTTCAGAGCTACAATAATGTACAGTATATGGAAAATAATGACCTTAAACCACATAAACACATTGCATTACACCAAATACACCAAATAATGTTATTTTTAGCAACATCATACGACCCCTTTAATACTCCAAGATTAGTAAGAAACAAGTACTGGATTTCATTCAGTAAATATGATGCAGGGCGGTGTAATCAATACGGATGTAATGTGAGTAATTTGCAATTTTTTGATCACTATAACATTGATTTTATATTTTTAATGCCGTGTCACATTTTGCAAATAATTTTAATATATTGTAAATATATAATCTAAATAATATTTGGACTTGATGTTTTATCCTAGTAGACAGAAAAGCTGAATGCGACCTTGCTTTATTAAAGCGAATGGAGCTTTAGGTCATTAATTCCAAAAATTCTACACATTGTTTGCATGCATTTGATTGCATATGTGTTTTTAAATCAAATCAGATGCATGTATAGTCCTCTAAAATATATGCACCATTGCATTGATTAGACAGGGGTTATAGACACTGATAATGAGGTTGGCTGCATTAATGTGAGTTGGGAATAAATGCATTTAACAGGAGCGGATGAGACTTTCACAAACCTAATGCACAGATCATAATATTTTGACAGATTATGTTTTTATATGAAGACTGTAGGCTGACAACAGCATGAATGCTTTGTACTAGTAGTTGTGTTTAACACAAAAACCTATGAATATGACAAGAATGAGTGAATATGTTTTCAGAAGAAGAAATATGATGAAGGATTCAAATAATGAGCTCTGTAATACTGCAGCTTTTGTTAGAAGAATCTTAATTATGAGATCACAGTATCAAAACAAAGACACACACTGACATTAACTATAATGGTGATGAATGTGAGATACACCCCCAGCAGCTCATGCATACAAGAGAAAAACAGCAGGAGAGATGAAGATATTGTGCTGTAATCACTAGTAAGGGTTGAGGAGATGTGATACAGAGAAGCTGTGTTGAAGGAAGATGGCGAGCAGCGGAAGACGATTGGACGAGCTGTGAGGAGGCGTGGCCAGAGTCTGAATGATTCGTGCGACTGTTACTGGAGAGAGAGAGAGAGGCGAGAGACTGTGTGTGTGTGTGTGTTTGAGGGGGTGTACGAGACACAGAGATACGGATGCTGTGGATCCTGCTCTGCGGCAGCTGTTGGGTTCTTCATCCCGTGAGGATCAGTCTCTGCGTTATACCTGGAGAGAGCAGCGCTTGACGCAGAGGAGGACAGAAGAGGGTCGAAGGAGTGAAGCGGGTAACCCTCTGCCGGACCTCTGAATCCTGAAGAAACCTTCCCAGCCGAGAGAGACATAGGAAGAAGCATCAAGAAGCGGCGTGGATACGGGATGTCAGATTTAAGGAAAGAAACTGGCTGTAGGTTTGCCAGAAAATGAAAAGCAGGATAAGGGACAGGTTGAAGAGATGATGCATTGGGGCGAAATTGAAGATTGAAACCTTGAAGCCTCTGTGTATTAGTGCGTCGGTTCATCTGTTCATTCATGCTGTCTGGGAAGCCATCAGATGATTTGGAGGTCAAGAAAATACTGGATTTTTTGGCACGGTCCAGCCGTGAGCAGGACTTCTCGTTGCTCCGCTAGTAGGTGTCCAACAGGACAAGCGTTGTGTATTTGTTAGGAGGCCAGAGGCACGAGTGCCAGCATGCACATGTCAGAAATGAATCAAATGCATGGTTGTAAAGATCGATCATTGTAGAAAGGCATCTTCTCTAATGAAGCGGCATTAGAGCACCTATGCCATTGATTGAGGGTCCAGGGTTAATTGCAATGCTGGAAATTACAGAAGAGCGTCTATAAGATATTGAATCTGTAGTTTAAACACTGACCTCTGGTTGGACTAAGACCGCCGAGTTCCTAATTTAAAAACTGTATACCCTTGATTCATCAAAAACTAATACTAGCCATGTTTTAAGGGTTGTAGTGCTTTCCAATTTGCCGTCTTGTCACTTTTCTTACTTTGTGAGTCCAGTCTTGCAAAAGTGGGGATTATTTGGCCCCTGGGGGTCCGGGCTGCGGCCCCGGCCCCGGCCCCCAAACCAAAGATGCGTCGCTCAAGTACAGACGAAACGCCGTACCGCCGCAGTCCCTCTCTGGACAGCAAGCCCGGCTCGCCGCCGCTGCGCTACAGCGGGGAATACGAGTACCACAGCTCGCCCTTCGTCTTCGGCCTTCGCACCACACCGGGGCCAAAGAAAGCTAAAGCCAGCTACACCAGCGCACAGGGCCGCAAATATGTGGTGTTTTACCTCGACCTGTCCTTCATCTTTCTTCTAGAGCTGCGGCGCTGCAGGATGGCCGAGGGCTGCCTGAGGGCTCTGAGATACGGGATGGTTTTCTTCAATCTGCTCTTCTGGGTGAGTCTGATTCCTCTACATATTAACACACACACACACACACTAAACAAACTTACACACACACACACACACACAATCACTAAACACACTTACACACACAGAGACACACATACACCCATACACACTCACTAAACACACACACACACACACACACACACTCACTAAACACACACACACCCATATACACTCACTAAACACACACACACACACTCACTAAACACACACACACACACACACACACACACACACACTCATTAAACACACACACTCACTAAACACACACACACACACTAAACAAACTTACACACACACACACACACACACAATCACTAAACACACTTACACACACAGAGACACACATACACCCATACACACTCACTAAACACACACACACACACTCACTAAACACACACACACACTCATTAAACGCACACACACACTCACTAAACACACACACACACACACACACTAAACAAACTTACACACACACACTCACTAAACACACACACACACTCACTAAACACACACACACACACACACACACACACTAAACAAACTTACACACACAAACTCACTAAACACACACACACACACACACACACACACACACACACACACACACACTCACTAAACACACACACTCAAAAGGCTCTGCTTGAGAGAGAATGTTAAAGGAATAGTGCAGCATTTACTTGTGTCGTCCAAAACCTGAATAATAACAAAAATCTTTATTTTCTATAGCTCCTTTCAATGTTACATCTCATAGTGCTTTACATAAACAAGTAAAACAACAAAGTACACCATATGAAGATTATAAAATAAGCAAGAAAATAAAATATTCATTCAAAACACTTAAAAATAAAATAATGCTGAATTAATTCCAAAAAATGAAACGAGTTTTAAGGCAAGATTTAAAGATGCTAAAAGATTTTGCTTGACTTATCTCAATAGAGAAGGAGTTCCATAGTTTTGGAGCTAGTGATTAAAAAGCCTGATCTCCCATCGATCTTAAGCCGGTATACACTGTGCGATTTTCGTCCGATTTCGAGCCGAATTCCGACTGTTTTTTGAGTCGGGCCGAATTTCAGCTTTGTCGTTCGCCGTGCAGTGTTCGTTCAGTGTACCGGGGAACGAGAAGCGATAAGCCTCTCCCGACAGGCAATCGGACGGTCGTGTCAGAAATGTCGGTCGCTCGTCGTGAGGTTATCGCACAGATGAAGCAGAGCTACGAACCGACTGCCCTGAACTCAGTGCTTTTCCCTCACTGCGCCTGCGCGGAAATATAACTTTAACCATTTAATCTTTATTGCAGCAAGAACGACAAGAAGGAGATTTTTGATAAAATAATGTTATTATCACGGGAAATGTGAACAATTGTCCATCACTTTGCAATTAGTGATAAAGACAAACACATTGCAAAATTATAAATATTTCAGTTTTAAACCATGAAGGCGAGCCAGTGCATAACACACAAACAATTCACAAACTTCATGAGCGTAATGAAGAAGTTTAAACTCCAGTCAATTCATTAAGCTACAGAAAGTGAAAGAAACTGCCCGAGCTTTCGGCATCTGGCGCTGCATAACAGCACATTCTCTCAGAGGAGACGATGGGTAGTACTGGGTATTGATTTAATTTATTTTCTAAAAAAAATAAAAAAATAATAATATAAAAATCCCTTATGGCTGATATACGTAGTGAAAAAACAACAACAACAGAATCGAAGTATTTCGTGTTAAACAAGTTGTTTCTGGAATGTCCTTGTCTGTAATAGAGGTTTTATTTTCATTGACTGAATATATTCATTAAGCTGTTCATTCAGTGTTCAGAGTCCAGACATAGCTAGATAGACGGTTGAGAATGTTAATTATAGGCCTATTAATTGTGGAATATATCTAAATGTTTTAAATAATTTACAGCGAGGAGTAATCTAAATGAATCTTTTAATATCCGCGCCTTATTAGTTGTGTGGTAAATGCGCAATTATTTCGGGCCAAATTAATTGTAGTAGACCTATAAATTTAATAATAAAACTACCATAATAATAGTAATAATTTAATAAATTAATTGCAAATGCCAAATCCTTTACATCGCATGCGATCTTCTCGTACAGTGTGAGTTGATACCTTGCTGAAATCGCACAGAAATCGCACAGTGTATGCCCGGCTTTAAAGGGGTCATCGGATTTCCAACCGGCTTCAGCACACCTGCCTGCCATCTTCAAGCAGTCTTGAGGAGCTTG
>JALXFT010004121.1:140000-142500 GCA_023376895.1 Aspiorhynchus laticeps
GTTGCTGGATATTGGCAGGAACTGGAACACGCTGTCGTATACGCCGATCCAGAGCATCCCAAACATGCTCAATGGGTGACATGTCCGGTGAGTATGCTGGCCATGCAAGAACTGGGATGTTTTCAGCTTCCAGGAGTTGTGTACAGATCCTTGCAACATGGGGCCATGCATTATCATGCTGCAACATGAGGTGATGGTCGTGGATGAATGGCACAACAATGGGCCTCAGGATCTCGTCACGGTATCTCTGTGCATTCAAAATGCCATCAATAAAATGCACCTGTGTTCGTTGTCCATAACATACGCCTGTCCATACCATAACCCCACCGCCACCATGGGCCACTCGATCCACAACATTGACATCAGCAAACCAGTCACCCACACGATGCCATACACGCTGTCTGCCATCTGCCCTGTACAGTGAAAACCGGGATTCATCCGTGAAGAGAACACCTCTCCAAAGTGCCAGACGCCATCGAATGTGAGCATTTGCCCACTCAAGTCGGTTACGACGACGAACATCAGTCAGGTCGAGACCCTGATGAGGATGACGAGCATGCAGATAAGCTTCCCTGAGACGGTTTCTGACAGTTTGTGCAGAAATTCTTTGGTTATGCAAACCGATTGTTGCATCAGCTGTCCGGGTGGCTGGTCTCAGATGATCTTGGAGGTGAAGATGCTGGATGTGGAGGTCCTGGGCTGGTGTGGTTACATTTACATTTATGCATTTAGCAGACGCTTTTATCCAAAGCGACTTACATTGCATTCAAGTTACAGTTTTATATTTGATCAGCTCTTGCTTTCCCTGGGAATCGAACCCATGATCTTGGCGTTGCTAGCGCCATGCTCTACCATTTGAGCTACAGGAAAGCTGTACACGTGGTCTGCGGTTGTGAGGCCGGTTGGATGTACTGCCAATTCCTCTGAAACGCCTTTGGAGACAGCTTATGGTAGAGAAATGAACATTCAATTCACGGGCAACAGCTCTGGTGGACATTCCTGCAGTCAGCATGCCAATTGCACGCTCCCTCAAAACAAGCGACATCTGTGGCATTGTGCGGTGTGATAAAACTGCACATTTTAGAGTGGCCTTTTATTGTGGCCAGCGTAAGGCACACCTGTGCAATAATCATGCTGTCTAATCAGCATCTTGATATGCCACACCTGTGACGTGGATGGATTATCTCGACAAAGGAGAAGTGCTCACTAACACAGATTTAGACAGATTTGTGAACAATATTTGAGAGAAATAGGCCTTTTGTGTACATAGAAAAAGTCTTAGATCTTTGAGTTCAGTTCATGAAAAATGGGGGCAAAAACAAAAGTGTTGCGTTTATAATTTTGTTCAGTGTAGTTAAGAATTAAACAGCTAGCAACTCTTAGCAGTAGCGGCCAGATGATTAAAAATAGTCTACTGTAAACTAAACTAAATTAAATTACTATCATCACTCAAAATACTGTATGATAAAGGACATCATTATTATCTACTGCAAAGTTACAGTAGTAATTTAGCAGACAAATATTATAAAACGTCGTTTTATAATACGTTTAGAGGAGAGGAGCTCGGGCAGATAACAACACAACACTTACTAAAATTCAAACCAAAAATCATGGTTACTAGTTAAAACATGGTAAACACAAATTAACCATGTTTTTGCTACACTAACCATAGTCTAACCATAAAATGTGTAGTAAAACTATGGTTGTAAATTAAAACTGATTGTAATCAATCTGACAAAAAATAAAAAATAAACTTTTAATGTAACAAACCATGGTTAATTTTGGTAAGAGAAAAATATGACAATAACATGTACAGTATTATGATTTTTCTTTAAAGATTTTGTCATGATGTAATTATTATTGTACTAATTTTGACATTTAGGCAATTTAAAGAGTATAGTTTCGTTAAATCTATAGTATTTAAGTCATTATAAGATAGAACAGCACACGGTCATAATGTGATACTTTAAATTGAACTAAAATAAAGTTATGTTATTGCAAACAGAATACAATGAGATGGTTGTTTTGCAACAAGGTGGAGACAGTTCTGTTCATAACAGCAGATCGACGATGGGAAGATTGACAGGGACAAGAAAATTAGTGGAAAAAAGTAAACACACAAAGTGAGATGTAGAGAGATATAATGGAAAATGCAAGTGAAGGTGCAGTTCAATAGAGAACCTTTAATTATTTTATTTTAAGGTTTTAAACCTTTTTTTAAATGTGATGGTCATACAAAAAAGAAAAAAGGGTTATTCGTGGTTTCAGCATGTGTTGGGATGGCCTGGATGAGTGTGAGATTTTGTCCCAGTCCTGCCCAGTTCTACATGGTGGTTGTTCGGTCACGATACATTCATTAGCTAACAAAATATTAAATGTAAGTTATGTTGTATTAATGTGTCAATACGACGTGAGGTCCAGTTACCAGCGTGACACTAAAACAGGTAGTATGGGTACTTTTTACTTAAGTACATGTCAGAGCCAATACTTATTTACTTTA
>JALXFT010004121.1:145000-167500 GCA_023376895.1 Aspiorhynchus laticeps
GGATCCGATTGGACGAGAGGCAACGCTGAGTGCTGATATTCCTTGGATCCGATTGGACGAGAGGCAACGCTGAGTGCTGATATTCCTTGGATCCGATTGGACGAGAGGCAACGCTGAGTGCTGATATTCCTTGGATCCGATTGGACGAGAGGCACCACTGAGTGCTGATATTCCTTGGATCCGATTGGACGAGAGGCACCGCTGAGTGCTGATATTCCTTGGATCCGATTGGACGAGAGGCACCGCTGAGTGCTGATATTCCTTGGATCCGATTGGACGAGAGGCACTGCTGAGTGCTGATATTCCTTGGAACCGATTGGACGAGAGGCACCGCTGAGTGCTGATATTCCTTGGATCCGATTGGACGAGAGGCACCGCTGAGTGCTGATATTCCTTGGATCCGATTGGACGAGAGGCACAGCTGAGTGCTGATATTCCTTGGATCTGATTGGACGAGAGGCACCGCTGAGTGCTGATATTCCCTGAAGCCGTACTCCCGACTCACAAACTTCTCAGGAGAACTTGATCGCACCAAAGGGATGTGGGAAAATACATTAGCAGATACTTCAGGAACTCAAAAAGAGACACAAGCTGTCTTAATTGCATTTATTTATTTATTACCTTTCAATCTGTAAATAATGCATGTCAAAAGATCTTATCCACAATGATTATATTTTATGCATGATGGTTCAAGATGTTTCTGGAGTCTCTGCAGCCCTGCACACTCCCTCATTTAACTCTGAATATGTTCATTGACTCATCAGATTAGTAGTAAGGGTTAGGGTTAGACACTAGTCCATGACGAGTGTCCAATAGGAGAGACATCCATGTGCATGTGTCCATGTTTCAAGCATTAGTTCCAGGGTTTAGTGTGGTGATGGTGATTCTCTGACTCTAGTATGTATTAAAGCGCAGTGGATGGTTCTGGAGGACAGAGAGACCTACATTCGGTACGGGAGCGTCCCGTGACAGATGCAGATATCGGCCTGTTGTAACCTCACAGGGGTTGCGCTGGATTGTTTTATTTGAGTTGTACACATACTAAAAATCCTGAAGGGCAAAGCAGCCTTTCTCAACACAATCTTTATCCATCTACAGTCCGTCGGTCTGATCATGTGATGTCATGAACAATCCCAGCAGATTCCTGAGCGTTCGACCGCAGCTTCTCTGATCCGTGATTCATTTCACACTGCATAATTCAGTCTATGCCATTCAGTTATCTTCACAAAAGAAATACAGATAATTAGCTTTTTTAATCCAGTAAAAATGTCTTTGCCAGTCTTATCAAATAATGAGTCAAACGGAGCTCACAGCTGATTTCACATCCAGGTCATTCCTCAGTTTGGAAAGGCAATGTAAAGCGAATAGCACACGATATAGTTCTGACATAGAAAGAACAGTACAGTATACGATACTGAACACAGCCAATCACTGTTTGATTTTACGGTTTGGAATTTGTTTGTGGATTTTCATCTTTGGAGAAGAAACTCTATCTATGTATCCTACAATCATTAACATTATTTAACATTAGTCCTTCAGCAAACTGCAGGCTCAGGTCTGCTTTATTCCTTCGGAGCCAGAGGGCTTAAACACCACTGTCCCTATTTATTATTTATAATGAGGAGCCATACGCAAATTATACATACACTATATTGCCAAAAGTATTGGCACCCCCTTCTTTAGAACAGAAAAATGCACTTCCAAATCTGCGGCAACAACGATGGGAACATAATTCATGTATTTAAAATTGTATTTCATCTCTGTAGCAACAGTTTTGTAAGTGTCTAAAATGACTGAACCCATATGTACAAGTCATTGGTGTTTGGTGATGAGTTTTTGTCTCAAGGTCTGCATTTACAGTCACACCAGAGGTGTTAAACTGGGATTAGGACTTGGTTTTATGCAGACCAGTCAAGTTCTTCCACACTGACTCAATCAATCATTTTCTTTTTGAACCTTGTCTTATACACAGAGACATTGTCATGTTAGAATAGAAAAGAGTCCAAACTGTTGCTATAATATTAGAAGCACACAATTTCCTAGAATATCATTATATGCTTTAACATTAAGATTTGTACTCATAGAAATTACTAAAGTAGTCAAACCTGTTCATTAGAAGGGGGTGCCAATACTTTTGGCAATATAGTGTAACTGCAGACTGCCTGTTTTTCTAAAGTTATAGTGAAAATAAATTATGGATTTTAAAAACAAGCATAAAAGTTTTTGTATGTCTTCAAGATTACTTAAAAAGGAAGACACATCTAAACATGCATGTCTGCAGCACACCCTGTTTTGCTGGGTATTATGTATGTAAATGTTTTTAAATACATCCTTAAATTAAATACCTAATTCAATACGCTGAGATTATAATGTTTAGCCCTAATTGCTGTTGATGTAGTCACGTTCTCCGTCGCTCTGCTCTGTTTCTGGTTCACTGCTGGAACGAAGCGAATGTCAGAGCAGTCTATGAATATATAATGCTGTTCACCTCCGAGACTATCATAGCCTGAAGATGATTTATGATAAAATATTCTCATGTCCACATGGGGATGATGCTGATGTCAGACGGCCTGTGCTCTTCTGTGTGTTTAGTGCTGTGATTAAAACAGCCTTATGATAACCACTCACACAAAACACATATTTATTCCCCACAGATGAAACCAGGCGCACCACAAAATAAATTTTGGGTTTTTCCACTGAATATTTTTTTCTTCCCAGCTTTACTTTCCATTAGCTGATAGTAGTGACCCTTGGGTGTTTTTCTAGACATTTACATAAGTGTAAACTGCTTCAATAACACGGATCGGCAGAAGCCGTGCTCCAAAACACAGACCGTATCTGTACATGACACACACTCTCACACCCAGCCGTTCATATTATACACGCACAGCGCATCTACTGAGATACAAAATAACGGCCAAGAATTTGCTTGATCTAATTGTGGTGTTCTTTGTAGATATATTGGAGATCATTTATTGAAATGTGCAGATAAACACATACATACACTACAAATCTCCCACTGTCCCTCTTAAACAAGGTGTGCCACAGGGCTCAGTTTTAGTGCCATTATTATTTATCATTTATATTATGCCCCTTGGACAAATTATTTGCCGCCATGGTTTTCAGGATCACTGCTATGCCGATGATATTCAGATATATACTTCTTGCCGACCTGACTCTATTGACGTGTCAACGAGTTAAAAACCTGGCTTAACTCCAACTCTCTCAGTGTTACGGGGCTGACGAGACGTGAGACATGCGGATCCATTTGCAAGGCTTTATTATGGAACGTGGTCAATAACATAAGCAGGGTCAGTAACTAGTAAACAGGTATGGCAGGGGCAAAACACAGAGCAGTCCGTTAAGCAAGCGTGAGTCGACGATCAGCGTACAGTATCCAGAGGGCTAGGCAGAGAGATAATCCAAGGGAACGAGCAATAATCCAAATGAGGTATAATCAGAGTCCAAAGGGCAAAGCAGAGGGAATATCCAGAAACACGGGCAGAATAAAACACGGGTAATCAAACTAGGAATCAGGAAACGCTTTGTATGCAGACTAGGCTAACAATACTCGGCAGAGTGTAAGAGAAAGTCCAGAGTTTATATAGTGTGTGTGATTGGGTGATGGTGATGTGAGATTGTTTTCAGGTGTGTGCGTGATCAGTGCAGACAGCTGTGTTGGTGCGGTGGATGATGGGAAATGTAGTCCTTGAGTGATCTGTGACTGACTGTGTGGAGTGAAAGTCCATGTGATGGGTGAGTGACCTCTAGAGGTGAATGACCAGAAGTTCATGGCTTGGATTTGTGACATACAGCTTGAATTTGACAAAAACAGAAGTTTTACTTGTCGGTCCCCCAACTGTAACAAAAAACATAACTATCCCCCCTAAAATTGAACTTGAAGCTACATCAATTTTTCCAACTGCCACCGTCAAAAGCTTAGGTATCATTCTTGACTCTTGGCAAATGTCTACTGTCCATCTATGTGTGTGTACTGATGCTTATATTGTTTTTGTCACTGTGAAGTGTCCTTGAGCTTGGGAAGGCGCTATACAAATTAAATGTATTATTATTATTACATATCTAAAAGGATTATTTATATGACTTTTATAAATTTATAACCAATATTTGCCAAATCAGTTTTATTTGCTCACAAAACACAGTATAGTATGATACAGTAATACATAACCAGGGGCGCATTAATGCACAGGCTTCAAGGGGCTGAAGCCCAGGGGCCTACACTGGAAAGGGGGCCCACTGGCTGCAGGGAAATTATATTTTTCTAATAATTATTTATATGGGAATTTGCAGCAGTGACAACAGCATTCTGTAAACAAATTTTCAGCGACGCCCTGGTTGTAGTAGCATATATAGCGAATGGTTCAGTTTAGGTTCCCCCCACAGTTTGTGTAGTTGGTATGTTCCACCGATATACTGTAAGCGGATGCACAATCAATGCATTCGCTCATTTCGCTAGTGAAGTAACATTAGCCCAGCACAAGAGTGTCTTTATGTTAACGTGCAGATTAACAAGAGAAACAACACTGCTGTGTGAAAGGAACTGGATCGGACAACTTTCTGTAAGTAAGTAAGTAAGTAAGTAAATTTTATTTATAGAGCACATTTAAATTCAGCTTACACTGACCAAAGTGCTGTACAAAACAATCATAAAATACAGTAAAGTATAAAATAAAATACAAGTTAAAATCCAAGATAACAATGCTAATACACAAATTAAAATTCAGGAAAGGCCATAGAATAAAGATGCGTTTTAAGTCTAGACTTAAAAACAGAAATAGACGGAGCACTCTTAATGTCAGGTGGCAACTGATTCCATAGCCGTGGAGCAGCTCCTGCAAAGGCTCTGTCACCTTTAAACTTAAGTCGTGACCGTGGGACATATAAAAGAGCTTTATTAGCAGATCTGAGGGGCTTAGAAGTAGATTTAAACGAGATAAGATCCGAAATGTAAGATGGGGCTTGTCCATTAAGTGCCTTAAAAACAATCAACAAAATTTTGAATTGAGTTCTAAAGGAGACGGGAAGCCAGTGGAGCGACGCTAAAATTGGAGTGATTATGTTTTTTTTGCACCAGTTAACAATCTGGCTGCTGCATTCTGGACCATCTGCAAACGAGCCAGTAAAGATTGGGGAAGACCTAGGTATAAGGAATTACAGTAGTCCAATCGTGATGTAATAAATGCATGAATAACTTTTTCCAAGTCTTGAAAGGAAAGTGTTGATTTAAGTCTAGAAATGATTCTCAATTGATAATAGCTGTTTTTAACAACTGAGCTAATTTGCTTTTCAAGGCAAAGCTCAGAGTCAAAAATAACACCTAAATTTCTTGCATGTGACGTAACATATGGAATGAGACTGTCTAAGTTACTAACTATAGAATTTCTGATTTTAGAGGGACCAAAAATAATCACCTCAGTTTTTTCATTATTTAACTGGAGGAAATTATTCGCCATCCAGATTTTAATATCCTTCAAACAGTCCATAAGAGGCTGCAGAGAATGTCTAGATTTTAATGGAACGTATAACTGAGAATCATCAGCATAGAAATGAAAAGAGATTTTATATTTCCTAATTATATTACCAAGTGGAAGCATGTACAGATTAAAAAGTAAGGGCCCCAGAATGGACCCTTGAGGAACCCCATAAGGGAGAGAAACTGATGATGAGGAAAACTGGCCGATAGCCACTGAAAGTGTCCTGGATTTAAGATATGACTTAAACCACGATAATGCTGTATCCTTAATACCAACCCAATGTTCAAGGCGTGACAATCATACAGTGCGAGTTCAGTAACTTGTGTGGATTTAATCTATGTCAGCTGAAGGTTTTAGATTAAGGTGCTGCTTCAAAGTCTCGATTTTAAATCCAGGGATGGAAAAATAGCAATCGTCATATTGCTTAAATGTGATCATTAAAGTTTTATCATTAAAGACTGTGATTTAATTCATTAAATGTGAGCACGGCATGTTTCAGAATAAAAACGCAGTTAGGAATCACCAAACAGTCCACATTTATGCCAACATGTGTTGTTTCGTTCTACTGATGATGAATAATGAATATTTTGTGTGATTTTTGGTGTTTAAATCATACCTGTAAACTCACATTTCAGCCAGGAAAGTTTTGTTTCTCCTTATAAAGCCTGTAATAACGTGTTTACTTTATGTAACGGCTATAATTCTGCTGGTCCTAAGCGCCACCTTGTGGCAAAGAGTGAATTTGCATATTCACTTGTATTCACATTTTACGCAGAACAGTGTTGTGAATGTTAACTGGCATATTAAAAAGGGGAAAAAAAAATCGAAATTTGACAAATAATTGTCAGGAAAAAAAGAAAGAAAAAAAAGGGTTTCTGGGGTAGGAGGGCCTGCCGTAATGCTGTAGCCCAGAGGCCTCTGCTTATCTTAAGGCGCCCCTGTACATAACGCATACAGTATGATATATCTTGTGTGCAAACCAAACGCAGCTGTGACCAGGAGAAAAACTACATTTGATATAAAATAATGTCGTAATAACGTGTTTAGACGTCAGAGATGACCATCCTGTGGTCTTCTGACAACAACAGCCAGTCGCTTCGCCTGATCTGAATGGGCCAAAGAACAGTCAGCGGTCAGCTAACAGCAATGGAATTATTTAGGAAACCAAGTGGTCTCTGAAACAGAAAAAGATCTGTATGTTCCAGATTACAAGTCACTTCTCAAGTACTTCTTACAAGTACTTACAAGGAGCTTCTCTGTGCTCCAGGAGCATTTCATGGCACTACATCTTCGAGGCTGTTGACTCAGAATCCGGCGTTAGTGTCAGTGTGTGATTTATACTCAACAGCACCTGTTGAACCTGAGCTCACACTGAAATCTTATTACAGATGGTTTTGTATCAAGGTGATTGTCCAGATTCTACGAATGCAGCTGGAAGTGTGAGAGCTGTTATGATCTTCTCAGTTCACAGCATGATAGAGTTTGAGAGCTCTAGTGAGTTTCTGAGGCACAAGATCAATGACATGAGAAATGAAGGTTAGCTTGACAAGCAATTAATCATTTAAACAGCCTCACAGTCAGGCGACTGAATCACAAATCACTCATTCATTCACTGCTCCCTATATAGTCATGATGTTCAGTCTAATACAGTCTGTTTGTGCATAGTGATTAAAAACATGAAGATATTTACAAATCACACAAATAACAAACATTGGTAAAACCTTAGAATAGGGAACACTTATTAACTATTAACTACGACTTTTCCCTCAATAAACTCCTAATTTGCTGCTTATTAATAGTTAGTAAGGTAGTTGTTAAGTTTAGGTATTGGGTAGGATTAGGGATGTAGAAGAAGGCATTAATATGTGCTTAATTACTACTAATAAATGGCTAATATTCTATTAATATGCATGCTAATTAGCAACTAGTTAAGAGACCCTAAAATAAAGTGTTACCCAAACATCCAGGACTGTATTTATTTATTTTCAGTATGTTTCCTATAAAGCACAATCCTATTCAAAGTGGCCAATTTTTCTGCACAGACGAATTACAGTATGAATTAAAGACTGCAAGAATAAAGGAGCAAAAATTAAGCGTGGCAGTTTTCTTTACCCTGTATTATTTCCAATAAAGCGTCTTTGAGGACATAAATGTTCACTATCATCTTTGATAATATTGTACTTATTGTTTAATGATGCACAAGCTGAGATTATGGAGTGTTACTCACTTTACAAAAACACACCTTGAGAGCTTTATCACTTCATCAGTACAGTTGCAAATACGGCATTGACTTTATACAACAGTTCAATAAACAAGAAAGTAATATTAAGTGGGTTACATTTTAGACACAATATTGTCCATTTTGCTCTGTTTTGCAAATGAAAATATTTCCCATAACAGAACAGTTTTGTGGCTGTGAGCATTTTGTTTCTGAATGATTCTGTATTTTTGAATCAGTTAAGTGAATAATTCAACGACTCCTTCATAACCGCTCATTAAGGCTGTTGCTTGCTGCCACCTACTGGCAGTTTTAGTTGCAGTTTTTATGTATAATTGACTGTTCGCAAAGAGCTTGATTGACAGGTGATCTGACCAATCAGAACGGAGATATTATGTGTCGCCGCTGCTGACATCTACGGCCGGTCTCCATAGAAATGGGGGTAAAAAATATTGACTGAATTGAAACTTTTTCAATATATCTAAATATAAAAATGTGCGTAGGGTGTTGTTGGCTGCCAAAGTAATGATAATAAGTTAAAGAAATTCCTTTAAAGTACTTGTTTGTGTACCATAAAATCTGTCATGTCCGGCAGCGCTTAAGTTAAATACTGTGTTAAATAATAAAATGATATGTTCAACGTGTGCTCTTATCATTCGGTGGACAAAATCCGTGTGTGCTCATGTGTTTTCAGTGCAGCTACCTCGAGTCGCTTCATGCCATCTTCCCTCTCAGTAAACTATGACAGGTTCTTTACTGCAAAAAGATGGTCACTGCGACACTCTAAAGTGATGAAACTCTGGCGCCATGTGCTTTTTAAAACCATTTTCATAGGTTTAACATTATATTGTTGGCTCGGAAGATATGTGCATCATGCCCAGCAGCCACAGCTGTATCCCTTCAAGCCACGAGTCAGACAGAAGAGCAGATTAACTTCGGTGTACTTACACTTGAAAAATGTGTTCCGCGGTTGAAATAAAACACTTTCTGATGATTATTCATGTTCATTTCGTGCTTTACGTAAAAACGATCGGTTCACGTGTTTGAAAAGAGGCAATGCAGTGATCTATGACAAACTGAAGAGCCACAAAACGCTATTTATTGTTTTAATTTCTTTAAATATGACAAAATTTGAAAGCTGAGACCTTGTTTCATATCAGAAGTAACCTGCTCTGTTGTCAGTTTCTTCCTTGATGTATTTTTCTCTGCTTGAGAACGTGTGTATTGTTTGCATTGTTTGTCAGGGATAGCAACAGTAACTAAGGAGGGCGGGTCTGTTCCATTCTTAAATATTTTTAATATAAAACATAAATTTTACACTTCATTTACATGCATTTTTAAAACATTAAAAATTGCAGTTGAAACTAATGTAAATGCATTTTTGCCACATTAAGCAGTCTGTGTAAATGCACTAAAAACACTGCAGCTTCTGTCCACTTCTGCAGAGCAAAGATGGAGTGTGTTGTACTGATTTCACTGATTGATAACAGCCCCACAGTGTTTTATAATGCTACTTGAATTTATTGATCAGATGACAGAATTTGAAAGAATCACGAAACACTGCATCAGGTTAGAAAATGCACTTATAAAGCTAAAATATCCCTTGAGATACCAGCACAAAAACACAATCAGCAAAATACTGTCTGATTACCATCATGACAATATGCATTTCTGATATATCATCTAATAATCTCTGTTTGTGTTTCTACAGTTCTTCATTCTGTTGCTCCTGATATTACTGTTGGAGATTCTGTTCATGATTCTGTTCTTCACATATCAAGATGAGGTACGTGCAAAATGGATCAGTCTTATTCATTATTTTATATTAGTTCATGGATTGTGTTTGTTCATTGGCAGCATTCAGCGCTCACATATTTAATTATAATGCTCTTTAATCAGCCGTTGTCTCAGTGATAGCACTCCAGATCACTTCTCACATTATCAAATAATTCACACCCAAATCAATATTTTATGAGCATGTATTTATTTGTCATGTAGCCATCTAGTAAGTGGAGTAATGTATGGTCAACAGTCATTATCACAAAACATATATAACTATAATTCCCAGAGAGATCCTCTATAATGGCTGATCAGGTTTGACATCTAATATCTTTGGTGTCTGTGTTCCTCATGACTAAACATCACTGACAACAAACTTCAAGAGCTCCATCATAATCATAAGGGTTTGAGATGCAGATGTAGATTCATGTACGCTCTAAAAAAAATGGTGCTATATAGCACTAAAAGTGGTTATTTGGCTCGTAATCATAGAGGAACCACTTTTGGTGCTGTATAGCACCAAATCTTTGTTCTTCAGTGGTTCTTCAGCGGTTCTTTGGCATGACTGAGGGGCTATATAGCACCGCTACCATATACAGAACCTGTTAAGCTCCTGTATGGTTCTTCACTGGTTCTTCAGTGGTTCTTTGGCATGACTGAGGGGCTATATAGCACCACTACCATATACAGAACCTGTTAAGCTCCTGTATGGTTCTTCAGTGGTTCTTCAGCGGTTCTTTGGCATGACTGAGGGGCTATATAGCACCGCTACCATATACAGAACCTGTTAAGCTCCTGTATGGTTCTTCAGCGGTTCTTTGGCATGACTGAGGGGCTATATAGCACCACTACCATATACAGAACCTGTTAAGCACCTGTATGGTTCTTCACTGGTTCTTCAGTGGTTCTTTGGCATGACTGAGGGGCTATATAGCACCACTACCATATACAGAACCTGTTAAGCTCCTGTATGGTTCTTCAGTGGTTCTTCAGCGGTTCTTTGGCATGACTGAGGGGCTATATAGCACCGCTACCATATACAGAACCTGTTAAGCTCCTGTATGGTTCTTCACTGGTTCTTCACTGGTTCTTCAGTGGTTCTTTGGCATGACTGAGGGGCTATATAGCACCACTACCATATACAGAACCTGTTAAGCTCCTGTATGGTTCTTCAGCGGTTCTTTGGCATGACTGAGGGGCTATATAGCACTGCTACCATATACAGAACCTGTTAAGCTCCTGTATGGTTCTTCACTGGTTCTTCAGTGGTTCTTTGGCATGACTGAGGGGCTATATAGCACCACTACCATATACAGAACCTGTTAAGCTCCTGTATGGTTCTTCAGTGGTTCTTCAGCGGTTCTTTGGCATGACTGAGGGGCTATATAGCACCGCTACCATATACAGAACCTGTTAAGCTCCTGTATGGTTCTTCAGTGGTTCTTCAGCGGTTCTTTGGCATGACTGAGGGGCTATATAGCACCACTACCATATACAGAACCTGTTAAGCTCCTGTATGGTTCTTCACTGGTTCTTCAGTGGTTCTTTTGCATGACTGAGGGGCTATATAGCACCGCTACCATATACAGAACCTGTTAAGCTCCTGTATGGTTCTTCACTGGTTCTTCACTGGTTCTTCAGTGGTTCTTTGGCATGACTGAGGGGCTATATAGCACCACTACCATATACAGAACCTGTTAAGCTCCTGTATGGTTCTTCACTGGTTCTTCAGTGGTTCTTTGGCATGACTGAGGGGCTATATAGCACCGCTACCATATACAGAACCTGTTAAGCTCCTGTATGGTTCTTCACTGGTTCTTCAGCGGTTCTTTGGCATGACTGAGGGGCTATATAGCACCACTACCATATACAGAACCTGTTAAGCTCCTGTATGGTTCTTCACTGGTTCTTCAGCGGTTCTTTGGCATGACTGAGGGGCTATATAGCACCACTACCATATACAGAACCTGTTAAGCTCCTGTATGGTTCTTCACTGGTTCTTCAGTGGTTCTTTGGCATGACTGAGGGGCTATATAGCACCGCTACCATATACAGAACCTGTTAAGCTCCTGTATGGTTCTTCACTGGTTCTTCAGTGGTTCTTTGGCATGACTGAGGGGCTATATAGCACCGCTACCATATACAGAACCTGTTAAGCTCCTGTATGGTTCTTCAGTGGTTCTTTGGCATGACTGAGGGGCTATATAGCACCGCTACCATATACAGAACCTGTTAAGCTCCTGTATGGTTCTTCAGTGGTTCTTTGGCATGACTGAGGGGCTATATAGCACTGCTACCATATACAGAACCTGTTAAGCTCCTGTATGGTTCTTCAGCGGTTCTTTGGCATGACTGAGGGGCTATATAGCACTGCTACCATATACAGAACCTGTTAAGCTCCTGTATGGTTCTTCAGCGGTTCTTTGGCATGACTGAGGGGCTATATAGCACCGCTACCATATACAGAACCTGTTAAGCTCCTGTATGGTTCTTCAGCGGTTCTTTGGCATGACTGAGGGACTATATAGCACCGCTACCATATACAGAACCTGTTAAGCTCCTGTATGGTTCTTCAGCGGTTCTTTGGCATGACAGAGGGGCTATATAGCACCGCTACCATATACATAACCTGTTAAGCTCCTGTATGGTTCTTCAGCGGTTCTTTGGCATGACTGAGGGGCTATATAGCACTGCTACCATATACAGAACCTGTTAAGCACCTGTATGGTTCTTCATTGGTTCTTTGGGGGTGATTAAGGTGCTATATAGCACCACTGCCATACAAAGAACCTGTTAAGCCCCTTTAAAGGTTCTTTACGAGCCAAAGAACCACTTTTGGTGCTGTTTAGCACCATTTCTGTTGAAGAAATACAGTGTAATATGGCACCTCTTATGGTCAATTCACACTGCACAGACAAAAGCTAAACAAACAAGTTGGCTCAAGTTGGCTGTTGGATTTAGAATCTTATGAAAAATAACTGTCATGTTCACACTGCACCAACAGACACCGACCAACTCTATATCTATAAGCATGTTCAGTCGGGTGAAAACAAACTCCAACCAACGCCAACAGGGGTAACACACTGATCCAACAAACTCCAACAGACTAGTTTGTTGGCGTTTGTCTTTGCAGTGTGAATTGGCCTTTATGGTTCTTCATAGCACCATTTTACAAAGGTGCTGTATATCACCTTTAGAGATATGGTGCTATATAGCACCAAAAGTGGTTCCCCTATGATTACGAGCCAAGAACCACTTTTAGTCCTATATAGCACCATTTTTTTAGAGTGTAGATCTTCATGTAAAAACTTCAGTCTTTACCTTTCTTGGCAGGTTCAGGGATAGATTTGAAAATGCCGTTGTTTTCTTGGCCGTTCTCCTCAAAGCACATATGGCAGCACAGTGTGATGGGCATTTTCCAGAGACGCTTCCAGTGACAGCAGCATGTGTCCACCGTGTCCCAGCGTACAGTAATCTCTCATCAGATGCTGTCCTGTCATCAGCACAACCATCACTTCACCTCCATCAGTCTTTAGGACAGATTTACTAACAGATTGCGTCAGCACAAACCGTCTTTTGGTGTTAAAATAGTTCTGTCAGTATTAACTAAAGCAGTGAAGAATTAGCGCTGAAAAGGCGTGGACACAGTTATTTTTGTGCCTGATCTTATTGAATATGCATTTGTAGGAGTTCAGATGCAAAGGTTATGAGAGGAGAGTATTAAAATGAATCACGTGATTTACTAACATTTGCACTCATCAAATTACTAGTATTTGCATTATTATGCATGTCTTAAGCAGGCGGTAATCTCAGTAGATTGCGCTAGTTATTATGGAAATGATCTGATGTGTCTGTGTTATTTAATGTGTGTATTGTTAGTAAATCACACGCAGATTTTTCCTCCCATCGCCGCTTTTATGGAATTGCGCTCTAACGCTAATTTGCCCTGTTTAGTAAATCTGACCCTTTATCTCCTCAAGATTAGACAAAAACTTTGGGTAACACTTTACAATAAGGTGTCATTTGTTAACATTAGTTAATGTAGTAACTAATAAGAATAAACGATTTACAATACATTTATTACACTATTTATTAATCTTTATTAATGTTAATGAAAATACAGTTGTTCATTGTAATGATATTTTTGAATTGCTCTATATGAATGCAAAGCGTTTGTCTTGTAGTTTTAGGTTAGTCTGCGTTTATTCAGTGTGTGTCGCTGTCGTCTTTTAGATTAGAAACGACCTCCTTGACCTCTTTATCATCTCCCTCTTCACTGATTTATTATTTATGATGCATTACTGTATTACAGCTATGAGGATCACAGGGAATAATGGAGGAGCTGGTAGAGATGATATAGACACGTGTTTGTAATGGTGTCTGTGATCGGAGACCTGGACGGAGGCGTGATGCCGTGATGCTTATTTAATACACATTTATGTTTGCATATGTTTCAGCTCATGCACTCAAACCCTGTCTGGAGAAAGACACACGATCCTCTGAGGAGCTTCAACAGAATAGATCGCTGTCTTTCTCTGCGTTTTTCTAATTCATCTCTGTTTGAGGTGTTGAATAATTCATTGATGACGGAAGTGCTATTCCTCTGTAGTAAACACTGCAAAACCCTCATATATGTGTCTCTGGAGCACAAAAGCAGTCATCAGTAACAGCTATATTTGTAGCAATAGCCAACAATACATTGTATGAGTCAAAATTATACATTTTTCTTTTATGCCAAAAATCATTAGGATATTAAGATCATGTTCCATGAAGATAGTTTGTGAATTTTTTACCGTAAATATATCAAAACTTAATTTTTGATTAGTAATATGCATTGCTAAGAACTTCATTTGAACAACTTTAAAGATGATTTTCTCAATATTTAGATTTTTTTGCACCCTCAGATTCCAGATTTACAAATATTATCCTATCATAACAAACCATACATCAATGGAAAGATTATTTATTCAGCTTTCAGATGATGTATTAATCTCAATTTCGAAAAATTGACCCTTATGACTGGTTTTGTGCTCCAGGGTCACACATATGCCAGAAAAGGATGATTTTCCATAAACACCTCACCACACTCGCATATTCAGAGAGGAACGACACGCCTTCACTCTTTAGCTCCGCCCACGACACACATTCACTCTTTAGCTCTGCCCACGACACGCCTTCACTCTTTAGCTCCGCCCATGACACGCCTTCACTCTTTAGCTCCGCCCACAACACACATTCACTCTTTAGCTCCGCCCACGACACACATTCACTCTTTAGCTCTGCCCACGACACGCCTTCACTCTTTAGCTCCGCCCACAACACACATTCACTCTTTAGCTCCGCCCACGACACACATTCACTCTTTAGCTCCACCCATGACACGCCTTCACTCTTTAGCTCTGCCCACGACACGCCTCCACTCTTTAGCTCCGCCCACACGGCACGCATCCAGGAGCTCGGCTTTTTTCGGAGAGAATCGTAAATCTGTATCTTTCTTTTATAAATATGATAAAACTAAAGACTTTTTGGAGATATGAAGGATGCAGTACTACTCTATAGGTACTCAAGATTAACATGAGATTGGGTGAAACTGTGTGCGTTAGGTCCCCTTTAATACCATCTCCGAATTTTCTACCACGACTGTGCTCTTCTTCCTGTATACCTTGATTGACAGATGTCTCGTCCAATCAGCGACGAGTAAATTGTTCTCAAACCAATGGCTCGGTCTCAAACTATACCTACCTCTTCTGGTTTGTCTGATTTGTCGTTGTGTATGTAATTTGTTATTTTGTTTTCAGAATTGTGATTTGTTTTGCGCTTCTTGGCCACCATACTTTTCTGTGAAAATCTCAAGTGAAGTAAACCGTCACACCAAATTTAGTACAACAATATTACACAGAAATGAAAGTGTGCTTGTGTTTAATGAATGAGGCTCATGTGTGCAACTATATGCACTGTTTATTTACATATCAGTGACATATATTAATTGTTTATGAATGTATCCAGTCACAGAGTTGATATGAAGGAAGAACTGCAGGATAGAAAGTGTTGTTCTTAAACAGCAGGAGGAGTCAGATGTGGTAAAGCATGGTAAAGCATGGTAAAGCATGTGCTGTTTCTGTCTGTGGATCATCTGTTGCGCTGAAGAATCACAGCGTAGTTTGTAGCTCGTTACATCGTATTTTATTTTTACGTGTTTTGCTCATTATAACCAATCACACATGATTCTGTTGAGCTTAGGAACGCCGTGGCCAATCAGAGGCCTTCAGATGAGTCACCGCTGAACTTAGTTTAGACTGAAACTGGTGAATTCCCTCATCATAAGCAACAAAAGTGCAGATGTACGTATGATAAAAGTAAGAGATTCATTTATCGTACAGATTATAAGAGGAGTTATGAGTGCTTCACTAGACTGACTGTTCTTTCACTGCATGATTCAGTAATAAAATGCATTTAGAATGCTGCCAAAATTCAAGATATGGGGGCAGAAAATGTATATATTTATATAATTTCATATAGTTAATCAATATCACATGAAGAGTGAGATTTTTCGCAAAAATCACAAATGTGATATTGATTTTAGCCTATGCAACAGTTCAATAAACAATATTAATAAACTTGTGTTTTAGACACAATATTGCTCTATTTCATCAACACAAATAACTCCAAACACAGCTACAGCACTGTTTAGTGTCTCTGAGCAACATGACAGTGATTCGTTCCTGAATGAATCAATCGTTTAAATGATTCGGTTCATTCACAATGATTCGGTTCATTCGCAGTGACTCACTTGTTAACAGTGACCTGCTGCCACCTGCTGGAGGTTTTAATTTCACATTCAAAATATCTGTTCATTTTTAAAATAATTTCAAATGTCAGTATTCAACGTTTTAGGATTCAGATCAAAACATATTGTAACTGCAGGTTAAATGCATTCATGTCCTGCGTTAAACAGTGTGTAAATACATACATCTAAACACTCTTCAGACGCAGCTTCTGTGTTTCCTCTGCATTGCAAAGATTAATTTGGTTGATAATGATTTCCCGGCAGGCACAAAACAGGCACACAACATCATAAGACGTTGATATTTGGTTAAATTTTGGTTGCGACGTCGGGTGACCAAAATGTCCGATACCGACGTCAGCTGACGTTGAGATTTGGTTGTTTTTAGGTTGTGTAACCAACATCCAACGTTAAGTCAACGTCAAATACTGACGTCAACCCGATTTTCATTTTCAACCAAAATGCAACGTCTGTCTGACGTTACATAGACGTCTGGTGCCTGCTGGGTTTATTTGTTTGGTAACAGCCCCAAATGTCTTATTCTACTTGACTTTATTGATTAAATATAAGAATTTGACTGACCCCCCAACAGCTCAGACACAATTAGAACACTGTAGTCACGTATGTATCTCATCCGTCACAGTTTGAGCTGATGTCTGTGAAACACGGCTGTTTGTGAGTCGAGTTTTCAATGTGTTGAAAACAATAATGTTGGGTTACATTGCTCTGTTAAAATGTAAATCATATTTAAGAGTAATTACACTGATTTACTGACACATATAGCATCGTGGCTCATATTAATGGCAAATTTCAGGGACATTATTTTATGTTCGACTGTAATTAGATTTAGCACATTTACAGAAACTGGATTAGGTTTAGGGTCCTTGTCCTAAAAACAAGAAAAATGCAAAAAATGCTTAAATCAGGAAGGATTTTCTAGATGAGTAAAAAATATTGTCGTTTTCAGAAAAATAAAATCAAAATTAAGTGAGTTTTTGATTAGAACGAGAAATAATCTGCCAATGGGGTAAGAAAATAATGTTATTTCAAACAGAAAACAAGATTATTTTGCTCGTTTCAAGCAAAAACTCACTTAATTTTGATTTTATTTTTCTGAAAACGACAATATTTTTTACTCATCTAGAAAATCCTTCCTGATTTAAGTATTTATAGAAATTTTGGCTGGAAACAAGACAAAAAATCTAAGTAAGAAAAGCATTTCTTGCAGTGTTTTTCAGAGAATATATCATGACATTTATTTTTGTCGCACTCGCTGCAAATAGTTTAAGTTTTAAAGAAACGTTCTGTGGAAAAAGTAGTGATTAAGGAAATTAAGTTTTGCACTGTACACCAGTAAAACTGATTCGGTTTAACTGTAAGAATGTGAGGAGACTAACCAGAAACACACTCCGTATAAACATCAGCGTGAGATTAAGTGATTAATGTGTCAGGTTATGTCCACGTACGCTTCAGAATGTGACAGTCAGGCATTACAGTCATTCTTACGTGAATGTGCTTTTCTTTACGGCGTGCTCTAGATTGATCTGTACGCACAGAGCGACCTGAAGAAAGGCCTGCAGCTCTTCGGGACTGAAGGAAACGTCGGTCTGACCAACGCCTGGAGCATCGTACAAACCGACGTACGGCACGACTTTCATTTCTGTGCTTATGATTATTTACCAAGAACCAGCGGTGTAGCACCTTAAGATATGATGGAGTGTGTGTGTGTGTGTGTCTGTGTGTGTGTGTGTGTGTGTGTGTGTGTGTGTGTGTGTGTGTCTGTGTGTCTGTCTGTGTGTGTGTGTGTGTGTGTGTGTGTGTGTGTGTGTGTGTGTGTCTGTGTGTGTGTGTGTGTGTGTGTGTGTGTGTGTGTGTGTGTGTCTGTGTGTCTGTCTGTGTGTGTGTGTGTGTGTGTGTGTGTGTCTGTGTGTGTGTGTGTGTGTGTGTGTGTGTGTGTGTGTGTGTCTGTCTGTCTGTGTGTGTGTGTGTGTGTGTGTGTGTGTGTGTGTGTGTGTCTGTGTGTGTGTGTGTGTGTGTGTGTGTGTGTGTGTCTGTGTGTGTGTGTGTGTGTGTGTGTCTGTGTGTGTGTGTGTGTCTGTCTGTGTGTGTGTGTGTGTGTGTGTCTGTGTCTGTGTCTGTGTCTGTGTCTGTGTGTGTGTCTGTCTGTTTGTGTGTGTGTGTGTGTGTGTGTGTGTGTGTGTGTGTGTAGTTCCGCTGCTGTGGAGTGAACAATCACACAGACTGGTTTCTGGTGTATAACACGACGCGTGTGCCGGACTCCTGCTGTCTGGAGTACAGTGATAACTGTGGTCTGGAGAATCCTGGCACCTGGTGGACGGCGGTAAGAAGCCTCTGAAGAGCAGAGAACGGTTTGGCAGAAAGTCTTGTGTAAGTGTGGTGATGTCCATCTCTCTCTGACCGCTGTGGTTTGTGTCACAGCCGTGTTACGAGCGAGTGAAGGGCTGGCTGCAGGAGAATCTGGTGGCTCTGTGGATCTTCTCTCTGTGTACGGCTCTAACACAGGTACTGAACGCTCATCACCACAGTCCAGACACCAGAGCTCAGTGATGGTCATCTTTATCTGTGTTTGCAGATCCTGGGGCTGGTGTTCTCCATGACCATCTTCTGTCACGCTGTGAAAGTGGACACGTTCTACGCATAGAGACGCGGAACCGGACCGAACACATTCCTGCTTCATCATCATCACACACTTCTGTCTTCATCACGTCATGTTTCGCTAACACACATAACATGATTTTATAACCCAGATCAACTGAAAGAACTGAATATTTAATAGACAGATTTTTTTGGGGTCCATTTGTGACGCAAATACAGCAATTTTAAAGAGACCAGTAAGTAAATTTTATACTTGTATAATTTCATAACACGTGTGAAATAAACAACCGCTGTTTATATTTATTCAGAGCGAGTTCACAATAGACTTAAAAGGTAAGATATTAAGATCACATTTTTGTATATTTGACTTATTTGACAGTCTTTAAAACAAAAAGTAATAAAACAGACACATACTTGAGCAAATGAAGCACTTACAGTAAGTAGAAGAAGCACAAGTCTGTTCAGTAAAAGAGCCGAAGCACAGATTAATGTTGTGGGATTGATTGTGAGCTCCAGAACAATAAAACCTCCAAACAGATCTTTAAAGAGGTCATGAACTGAGGAACTAAATTCCCTTGATCTTGTGACATATAAGAGGTCATTGTACTATTAAAACCATCCTGTAAGTTTCAGAACTCAGAGCTTTGTCATTAGTCTGAAAGCAGCTGATACTGAAGGCAGTCTGCCAGAACAGCAACATCTGGAACGTTCTACTCTATGATGTAATAGTGTGGATAAACCCCGCCCCCGCAGAAGAATATCAACACCTGCTTCTACATCACTGTTAAGCCCCACCCACTGATTCTACATCACTGCCTGTTTAGCCCCGCCCACCGATTCTACATCACTGCCTGTTCAGCCCCACCCACCGATTCTACATCACTGCCTGTTTAACCCCGCCCACTGATTCTACATCACTGCCTGTTTAGCCCCGCCCACCGATTCTACATCACTGCCTGTTTAACCCCGCCCACTGATTCTACATCACTGCCTGTTTAACCCCGCCCACAGATTCTACATCACTGCCTGTTTAACCCCGCCCACCGATTCTACATCACTGCCTGTTTAACCCCGCCCACCGATTCTACATCACTGCCTGTTTAGCCCCGCCCACCGATTCTACATCACTGCCTGTTTAACCCCGCCCACCGATTCCACATCACTGCCGGTTTAACCCCGCCCACCGATTCTATATCACTACCTGTTTAACCCCGCCCACAGATTCACCATCACTGCCTGCTTAGCCCCGCCCACCGATTCCACATCACTGCCGGTTTAACCCCGCCCACCGATTCTATATCACTACCTGTTTAACCCCGCCCACAGATTCTACATCACTGCCTGCTTAGCCCCGCCCACCGATTCCACATCCCTGCCTGTTTAACCCCGCCCACTGATTCCACATCCCTGCCTGTTTAACCCCGCCCACCAATTCCACATCACTGCCTGTTTAACCCCGCCCACCCACCGATTCCACATCACTGCCTGTTTAACCCCGCCCACCGATTCCACATCACTGCCTGTTTAACCCCGCCCACCCACCGATTCCACATCCCTGCCTGTTTAACCCCGTCCACCGATTCCACATCCCTGCCTGTTTAACCCCGCCCACCGATTCTACATCACTGCCTGTTTAACCCCGCCCACCCACCGATTCCACATCACTGCCTGTTTAACCCCGCCCACCGATTCCACATCACTTCCTGTTTAGCCCCGCCCACCCACCGATTCCACATCCCTGCCTGTTTAACCCCGCCCACTGATTCCACATCCCTGCCTGTTTAACCCCGCCCACCGATTCCACATCACTGCCTGTTTAGCCCCGCCCACCCACCGATTCCACATCCCTGCCTGTTTAACCCCGCCCACCGATTCTACATCACTGCCTGTTTAACCCCGCCCACCGATTCCACATCACTGCCTGTTTAACCCCGCCCACCGATTCCACATCACTGCCTGTTTAACCCCGCCCACCGATTCCACATCACTGCCTGTTTAACCCCGCCCACCGATTCCACATCACTGCCTGTTAAACCCCGCCCACCGATTCCACATCACTGCCTGTTTAGCCCCGCCCACCGATTCCACATCACTGCCTGTTTAGCCCCGCCCACCGATTTTCAGAAAGATTGAAACTAAAAGACGATGCTGTGTGACTAATATTGCCGCTGTCGTCTATATTGGATCCGACAGTAATGCCACAACACAAGTGTGAGTAAACTGTTTCCATTACGGGATCACTATTGCTTTGTTTATTATTACAGATCGTTTTATATGAACTGAGTATTCATGCATTTTTAACCTAAATCACAGCAGCATCCATCTGTGAGGAATGTAGGCTGTCAATCATACACAACTATTAGCCAATCACAGCAGGGGGGCGTTTACAATCCTCCACAGCTATTCAAACAGAGCGTTGTGATGAGGGGGGTCTAAACAGGACCGAAAACAGACTATTACTTCTAAATTATGATGTTTTGTGATGTAAATATCTTCATAACATTATAAGTGGAGCTCAGAGAACAGTACAAAATAAAAACAGGCAGTTCATGACCGCTTTAAAACTCAATCTGCCCAAACAGATCCACCGCAAACTCACGGTCGAGTCTCAGATATCTTCATTTTTAACACTATTTGTACAGTTTTATCATTTTGAACCTAACAAGCTTCTTTTTGTGACATGTTTCGCTTGAAAATGATGGAAGCGTTTAGCTGAATTCAATTTGAAATGAAAAATGTAAAATGTCAATGTATTCCTGTATTTGGATTTACATTTCTTATGAGAAATAATGGGAATAAATATGTGCAAAATTGAGAAGAATTCATGTATGTGATTTTAATTTGCCATTTCCAACACTACTGCTAATATTATATATCAAACAGAACGTGTTATGATTAGTAAAGGCAGCAACACTATTGTTCCAAAGCATTTACACTAATAATATATTTTCATGATATTTGAGGATGAATGTAAGAGAATCCAGTGTGACGTGTATGAACAGCGCACCTGTCAATCACTGCATCAGGGCGGGGCTTCTCTGAATCACAGTCACAGTGAGTTTAGGTTTAGGATGAGCATCTGGCTCAGGTCTGCTGATGACGCCGCTGAAGCACAGACGTGTTGAAGTGTGTTTGAGACGATCTCATTCAGCAGGAGGAGTATGAAGCATCTGTGCTCTGAGAGAGTGAAGCACACAGCATCGTTCTCCATTCATGACACATCACCGTACACACACATGTTTATATTTCTCAGACACGCACACACTAAGATCTGTTTCTGTGAGAATCTGATGAGTGATTCATTCAGCTACTTCTAACAAAATGACTGATCGCCACCTACTGGTGTGATGATGCACTCCTGTATCTACAGAAAGAGACACTTTCGGTCATTTTCCATTTCAAAATTCCATACTGTGACGAGTGGAGCGCGGCCGAGAGCCGTGGGAGCAGAGCGAGGCCGGTGGAGGTAATGATGAAGAGCGACACCTGCGCCACTCACCGGTCTCGAGTCCCACGGAGGAGCTCCGGAGGATAAAAGGAGGAGCGACGACAGTGCAAGACGAGAGAGGACCAGGCCTGGACTTTAGTTTGTGTTTTGTGTGCGGCAG
>JALXFT010001894.1:0-2500 GCA_023376895.1 Aspiorhynchus laticeps
ACACACACACACGGAGAGAGAGACACTCTCTCACACACACAGAGAGAGACTCTCTCTCTCACACACACACACACACACACACACACGGAGAGAGAGACACTCTCTCACACACACAGAGAGAGACTCTCACACACTCTCACACACACACACACACACACACACACACACACGGAGAGAGAGACACTCTCTCACACACACACACACACACACGGAGAGAGAGACACTCTCTCACACACACAGAGAGAGACTCTCACACACTCTCACACACACACACACACACACACACACACACGGAGAGAGAGACACACTCTCACACACACACGGGGAGAGACACTCTCACACACACACACGGAGAGAGAGACACTCTCTCACACACACAGAGAGAGACTCTCTCTCACACACACACACACACACAGAGAGACACTCTCTCACACACACACACACGGAGAGAGACACACACACACACACAGACACACTCACATACTCTCTCACACACACACAGACAGACACACACACTCTCTCTCTCTCTCTTTCGCACACACACTCTCTCTCTCTCTTTCTCACACACAGAGACACACACTCTCTCTCTCTCACACACACAGAGACACACACTCTCTCTCACACTCAGAGACACACTCTCTCTCTCACACACACACACACACACACACACACACACTCACACAGACACACACTCTCTCTCACACACACACAGATAGACACACACACACACAGACACATTCTCTCTCTCACTCACACACACACACACACACACTGAGACACACACACACACACACACTCTCACACACAGAGACAGACACACTCCCTCTCTCTCACTCACACACACACAGATTGAGACACACACACACACACTCTCTCTCTCTCTCTCTCACACACACACACACACACACAGATTGAGACACACACACACTCTCACACACACAGAGACACAGACACACTCTCTCTCTCACTCACACACAGAGACACTCTCTCACACACACACACAGAGACACACACACTCTCTCACACACACACACACACACACACACACACACACACACACACACACACACACACACACACACACACACACACACACACACACACACACACACAGAGACACACACTCTCTCTCTCACACTCAGACACACACACACACACACACACACACACACACAGACACACACACTCTCTCTCTCTCTCACACAGACACACACTCTCTCTCACACACACACACACACTTGATAAAACACAACAGGCTCAAAGTACTGAAGGAAGCTTTATTAAGATAAATGAACGAACAGAGACAATGATAAACGCTTCACTAAAACTATTGCGTATCGTTGCTGTCAGGATCAGAATCCAGCAGACAGTGAGGATCTTCCTCTGGAGGCTCACAGGACAAGCTCATGAAGACGTGTGTGTGACTGAACGAGACTCATTCAGCTGGAGTCACACACACACGCTCTGATTTATGTATAGTTCTGTACAGATGTGTGCGCCGAGGTTAGTGGATCCGCGTCAGCTCCTCCACGATCTTAATAACCTCGTCCACCGTCGCCTCACGCTTCATCCCGCTGCCGTCATCGATCTGCAGCACACAATTTTTATTAGCATTATTAAAGGTCCCATATTGTACACCAGTTTAATTTTAGGTTTTGATATCCTTAAGAATATATATTTGCGGTATAAGTACCAAAAACCATCTCAATATATTTTTACAGCTCTCTCAGGAGCTCTTCTAATAACAGGTCGATTTGTCCTGTCTAATTAATATTCATGAGCCTCTCTTCTGATTGGCCTGTTGTTTTCTGAGTGACACACGGCTCGGCCAATCACAGGTAACTAGTTAGGACCGACGTCACAGTGCTAGCTTGAGGCAAAACAAAGGGAGAACTGCCCATTCAAACCAGCACAGCTTCATCTACACAAGGAGCTTAAAATATCATCTTGTTGTGATGTTGGGGGCCAGAATCGATGTAATACAGCCTCAAATTAGAAATCTGATCACATATACCTACCAGACACAAAACCGTCGACAGCTAAACGAGATAAAACGAGCGGACTGGACAGAAACCATCGTCAAAAACGCTGGTGTTTGCAGCGCACACTTCTGATCAGAAAAGGTTCAATAAAGTATTGTGTTTTGTTGTTATGAGCGCCTCTTGCATCTCACGGCTATGTCGTGTATGAGATAACGTCTGTGTGCATGTGTGTAAAACAACAAACTGACCATATAATCATATCTAATTGTATATACGGTTATATCACCGCCCTTTTTTTAAACATCTAACTTGATGTCTAGTGAGAAATCAGTATTGTAGTAATCATTCAATATTCTCTTTGGACAGAGATTTTTTAACTCTTCCTAACCAAACACACCTGACAGAGACGGGTCAGATGAGACCAAACACACCTGACAGAGACGGGTCAGATGAGTCCAAACACACCTGACAGAGACGGGTCAGATGAGACCAAACACACCTGACAGAGACGGGTCAGA
>JALXFT010001894.1:10000-15000 GCA_023376895.1 Aspiorhynchus laticeps
CCTCCTCGAAGCTGCCCTCCATGGGTTTGTAGGCCAGCAGCAGCACGGAGCGCATCAGGTCTCCCACCAGGATGAAGTCTCCTTTAGTCTTCAGATACAGAGCCATGATGTTATTATAGTGATTACACTCCGTCCTCAGCTCCTTCTCCGCCGTCCACTCGTACAGACGCACCTGTGGAGACTCAGACGTCAGCGCCGCGCAGGAAACACATTACACTGAACAGCATGATGGGAGGAACTCACGGTGCTGTTGATGCTGGCCAGCAGTTTACCATTAAACTCCACCATGGAGTAAACCGCACCTTTAACCTCCTTCTCTGCCACCGTCTGCAGCTTACCTGAAACACAGAAACACCCCGTGATTCACACACACACACACACACACACTCACACAGCCATGATTCAACACACACACACACACACACTCACTCACACAGCCATGATTCAACACACACACACACACACACACTCACTCACACAGCCATGATTCAACACACACACACTCACACACTCACTCACACAGCCATGATTCAACACACACACACACACACACACACACACACAGCCATGATTCAACACACACACACACCAACAGCCATGATTCAACACACACACAAATACACACACGCCAACAGCCATGATTCAACACACACACACACACACACACACACAGACAGACTCAAACATACCAACAGCCATGATTCAAACACACACACTCAGCCATGTTTTAACACAGACATGATTCAACAAACACACACACACACCAACACAGCAATGATTTAACACACACACACACACACACACACACACACACACACACACAGCCATGATTCAAACACACACACACACCAACACAGCAATGAGTTAACACACACACACACACACACAGCCATGATTCAAACACACACACACACACACACACACACACACACACACACACCAACACAGCAATGATTTAACACACACACACACAGCCATGATTCAAACACACACACCAACACAGCAATGATTCAACACACACGCACACACACACAGCAATGATTCAAACAAGCACACACACACAGCAATGATTCAAACAAGCACACACACACAGCAATGATTCAACACACACACAGCAATGATTCAACACACACACAGCAATGATTCAACACACACACAGCAATGATTCAACACACACACAGCAATGATTCAACACACACGCACACACACACAGCAATGATTCAACACACACGCACACAGCAATGATTCAACACACACCAACACAGCAATGATTCAACACACGCACACACACACAGCCATGATTCAAACACACACACCAACACAGCAATGATTCAACACACACGCACACACACACAGCAATGATTCAACACACACGCACACAGCAATGATTCAACACACACGCACACACACACAGCAATGATTCGACACACACATAGCAATGATTCAACACACACACACACACACAGCAATGATTCAACAAACACGCACTCACACACAGCAATGATTCGACACACACGCACACACACACAGCAATGATTTAACACACACACACACAGCCATGATTCAAACACACACACCAACACAGCAATGATTCAACACACACGCACACACACACAGCAATGATTCAAACAAGCACACACACACAGCAATGATTCAAACAAGCACACACACACAGCAATGATTCAACACACACACAGCAATGATTCAACACACACACAGCAATGATTCAACACACACACAGCAATGATTCAACACACACGCACACACACACAGCAATGATTCAACACACACGCACACAGCAATGATTCAACACACACCAACACAGCAATGATTCAACACACACCAACACAGCAATGATTCAACACACGCACACACACACAGCCATGATTCAAACACACACACCAACACAGCAATGATTCAACACACACGCACACACACACAGCAATGATTCAACACACACGCACACAGCAATGATTCAACACACACGCACACACACACAGCAATGATTCGACACACACATAGCAATGATTCAACACACACACACACACACAGCAATGATTCAACAAACACGCACTCACACACAGCAATGATTCGACACACACGCACACACACACAGCCATGAGAAACGTCACACAGAACACACCACTTCTGAATGAAGCTGCTATTGTTTTGTGGGTCTTTGAGCAGTGTTGTTTATATTAATATGAAATGATAAAAGCTTGAGGAGACTCAAAGCAGGGCTCCAGACAAAAACAATGAACTAAACTCTTTACTGTCATACGGTCATGTTTATGTCTCATCTTGTGGGAACTAAACATCTTCAACTTGAGACTATATTCAGTCAAAGAATAGTTTATGACAGAATCTGTGCTGATGTCATGCAGCATCAGATGAACATGGAGTAGTTTGTGCTCGATCTTATAAATGATGTCATGTGTCTTACACACATCCAGCCTGTCTTTCTTCATTAGCAACATGCAATTACAGCATTTTATCTTTAGCTCCTTGCATTCTCTTATGTACAAAACAGGTTAAGTAAAAATATCAATATGCAATATAGCACATAAATTTAGCAAAAAGCTCATTTTTTCTAGCTGATTGATGATATGGACACAGGGTGGCATTACAAGCTTTACATGCTTTTAAACACTGAGTGATTACACGAGACATTTCAGTAAGTCGTACTGTAGGCTATCTAATAAAACACTTTTTGATGTTCATTCATCAATCAGGGAAAAAGGCACATTTTTAAGTCATAACATAAATTAATAAGCAAGAACCTCAGCAAAAAGTTAACTCGCAAATTAATATTTTTGTCCGTTTTAGTCGCAGTCTGGAGCCCTACAAAGTATGCTTCAGTTTTGAGACGAGCTGCACTAATGATGAGGATGAAACCTGCGTCACACACACTGCACGTACACTCCAGCGCAGGGGTCACTGAGTTCAGTCCTGGAGGGTTTAGCTCTAACTCGCCTCAACACACCTGCCTGTGCACCTAGTAAGAGCTTGATTAGCTGCTTCAGGTGTTTGATTAGGGTTAGAGTTAACTCTGCAGGGCGCCGGCCCTCCAGGACTGAACTTGGTGACCCATGCTCTAGCAGATGTGTAGAAAACAAAGTACAAGCCACAAGGTTTGTAGAAACACCTAGAGAGACATGTGATAAGTGTGGAATTAATCAGGGGTGTGTCTGATGCTACCGTCTGTATAGTGAAAGACGATGATGCGGCCCTGTTTAGGCTCCGCCTCCTCCGGATACACCATGGCTGTGCCGACGATGAAGTAGACGGCAGGATCTCTGCCCAGCTTACAGGACACCATACTGAGAGCATACTCGTTCTGCAGGAACTGATGCGCATGCAGCACTGCAGAGAGAGAGAGAGACGTCACTCCTGCGCACACACACACACACACACACACCATTGCTCACACTTACCCTCAAACGTGTGCTGATCCACCACCAGCAGACTGTGCACCTCCACCTCCTCCCCGAACGACGTCTCGTGAGGAGAAGTGCTGCTGGGAAACAGCTTACTGGAGCTGACGCTGCTGGAGAGCGCCTGAGAACACACACACATGCATTACTACACAACACTCTATACACACACATTACTACACCACACTCCACACACACACACTCTCTCTCTCACACAGACTCTCACTCACACACACACATTCTCTCTCTCTCAATTCAATTCAATTCAGTTAGCTTTATTGGCATGACAAAAGCACATTTTGCATTGCCAAAGCATACATAGTAGAAGAACATGTACAACAGTGTCATTTTGATCAATATAGCAATTTAAATAACATTTGAACAAGTAATATTAAAAGAATGACATTAAAACATATGGTATACATATATGATATAATACAGGTTGAACAGAACAGAAATCAACATTATGTACAGTCCTGTGGTTGGTCTGGTGTGGGTTATATGGTTTCTTGGCTGTGGCTGTCTCTCAGGAGTTGGCAGGCTGATATAAATCTTGCTGCTATATTTGCACATTCAGGTTTTTCCCCCAGAATGAAGGTGAGTTTTTCAGTTGGGGTGCAGTTGTTAAATTGGGGAAATATTTTGTTTATTTTGGGATAGTAGTGGTCTCTGATGTTTAGGTATTGTGTGCACTCTGTGAGGAAGTGCAGCTCCGTCTCGATCTCTCCCAGCATGCACTGGGAGCAGAGTCTGTCCTCACGAGAGAGCCAGGTCTGTCTGCACCGGCCCGTCTCTACGGCCAGACTGTGTTCACTGAGTCTGTACATCGTCAATGTTTTCCTGAGTCTCACATCACTCACGGTGCTCAGGTAGCTTGCCATGCTGTATTCTCGATTTAGTGCCGAATAACATTCCAGTTTGTGCTGGTTTTTGATGGTGTTTGTCCAATGGGTGATGTACTTGTGTTTCTCTGTGTTGATGATCTGTGTGGGCCGAATGTGTGTGAGTGTGTGTGTGTCCTGAGGCTGGCTGATCTCAGTGTGTGTGAGCTCAGTCAGTCTCAGCACCAGCTGAAGGAGGGGACTCTTACTTACGCTCAGCTCTTGGTGTTGCAGGGCTTTGTAATGGTATGTGTTGGGGTCGCTTGTTTTTAGGTGTTTCCAGAATTTGATGGCTCTTTTTTGAATGTTTAGAAGGAGAGGGTATTGGCCTAATTCTGCCCTGCATCCGTTGTTTGGAGTTTTTCTTTGGACTTTGAGTATTCTTTTACAGAAATCTAAATGTAGAGTTTCGATCGGGTGTTTTTCCCAATTTAAGAAGTCAAATTTTATAGAAGGACCCCACACTTCACTGCCATATAATGCAATTGGTTCAATTACTGCTTTGAAGAGTTTGAGCCAGATTTGGATTGGGATGTCAATTTTAATGGATCTTTTTATGGAATAGAAAGCCCTTTGAGCTTTCTCTTTGAGTTCTTTCACAGCCAAAGTGAAGTTACCTGTTGAGGTGATTTTCAGGCCGAGGTAAGTGTATGTTTTTGTGGTCTCAATGGTTCTGTGTGATAGT
>JALXFT010001894.1:25000-28133 GCA_023376895.1 Aspiorhynchus laticeps
AATTCGACGAATATTCGAAATTCGACAGCCCTACATGTTACAACATCAGCAATAGAAGAGGAAACCTGTGCATTCACTAGCGGTTAACATGAGCCGCACCTTTGATGCCGGGCAGGTCGATGCTGGCGTGCTCGTGGATCCCGATTCCGTTCCGAATGATCCTGAGAGAGCCTTCCTTAAACGCTCCGGAGCACGTCACCAGCTACAGACACACACACATGAACTGATGACACACTGAATCAGGGCTCTTCTGGACCGCAGTGATGCGCAGACGTCTCTCACCTGACCCTGTCCTTGTCTCTCCAGGTCCACCACACACATGTCCACTATAGGCCCCAGGTTAGTGAAGGTCTCCATCACAGCCACATACGACCCCTGGTCATTACTGTCCACATTCAGCTGAAACACACAAACACCACGCTGGCTTTAACTAACATTATCACAGAACCATAACCGATCTGTGAGATTACCAACCTTGACTAGTTGAGAATCTCCTAGTCTGGATCCCACAAACACCACACCGTTATCCAGATACGTCAGACACTCGGCGATTGAGGTCTAGTGAACACAAACACAGATTCTAGTCACCTCTGTATCTGACTTAAAGCATTACAGTCATATCAAACCAAGCGGATAAAACAGACACATTCAGCGATCTACAGGCCGGACTGTGACTGCACATCTGTACTCTCACTTTTAATGAGCCTAATGTTCGGGTTTTATGTATAAAAAAAAAAAAAAAAAATCACCTTTTAACTCATTTCAGAGACTAACTTTTACATGAAGAAACAGAACAAACTGAGACTAAATCCAGAAGAACTGTGTCTCAAGACGCTTCAAGAAACCTCCTGCAAAGCTCCTGAGAAACTCTGCTCATGTGCACCGAGGTCAAAACCTGCTTTAAACACAAAGATGCTCACAACAAATGTGGATTTAATTTAGTTAATAGAAGTTAACTGATAAAGAAAATGTACTTTTGACAGCATTTTGTAGCATTTTTACACAAGTGCCTAAAGCTTTTAACAGTACTGTAGGTTTGCAGGAGGTTTCTTGAAGCGTCTTGAGACACAGTTCTTCTGGATTTAGTCTCAGTTTGTTCTGTTTCTTCATGTGACTCCAGACAGACTGATGATGATCAGATCTCAAACATCTCACTGGATTATTACAATTAATGGCTAAATGAATGTTTGGAAATGTAAACTGATATTTCCTACTGACACACTACAGCAAAAGATAGAAATAACGGACTTAAAACCATTTTTTAGCTGCTGGAGATACTAGTGTTCTCATCATTTTGGCCTCCGCTGTATACCCACACACTGAAACACACACTGAATATAATCCAAGTACTGAAGATGTAGTGTTCTTCAGTCTACTGAGAGGAGCACAGAGCATTAGGAGAGCGTAGTGTAGTATAGTGTAGTATAGTGTGTGTGTGCACTCTCCCAATGTAGTGTAGTATAGTGTAGTGTAGTACAGTATAGTGTAGTATAGTGTAGTGTAGTATAGTGTAGTACAGTATAGTGTAGTATAGTGTAGTATAGTGTAGTACAGTATAGTGTAGTGTAGTATAGTGTAGTACAGTATAGTGTAGTACAGTGTACTGTAGTATAGTGTAGTATAGTGTAGTACAGTATAGTGTAGTGTAGTATAGTGTAGTTTAGTGTAGTATAGTGTAGTGTAGTATAGTGTAGTATAGTGTAGTACAGTATAGTGTAGTGTAGTATAGTGTAGTGTAGTATAGTGTAGTTTAGTGTAGTGTAGTATAGTGTAGTATAGTGTAGTGTAGTATAGTGTAGTGTAGTATAGTGTAGTATAGTGTAGTGTAGTACAGTGTACTGTAGTATAGTGTAGTGTAGTGTAGTGTAGTATAGTATAGTGTAGTACAGTGTAGTGTAGTGTACTATAGTGTAGTATGGTGTAGTGCAGCAGTATAGTATAGTATAGTGTAGTGTAGTATAGTGTAGTGTAGTGTAGTGTACTATAGTGTAGTATGGTGTAGTGTAGTGTAGTATAGTGCAGCAGTATAGTATAGTGTAGTGTAGTTCAGTGTAGTTCAGTGTAGTGTAGTATAGTGTAGTGTAGTGTAGTACAGTATAGTGTAGTACAGTGTAGTATAGTGTAGTACAGTATAGTGTAGTACAGTATAGTGTAGTACAGTGTAGTATAGTATAGTGTAGTATAGTGTAGTTCAGTGTAGTATAGTGTAGTATAGTGCAGCAGTATAGTATAGTATAGTGTAGTATAGTGCAGCAGTGTAGTGTAGTGTAGTATAGTGTAGTGTAGTGTAGTGTACTGTAGTGTAGTACAGTATAGTATAGTGCAGCAGTATAGTATAGTATAGTGTACTGTAGTATAGTGCAGCAGTATAGTGTAGTATAGTGCAGCAGTGTAGTGTAGTATAGTGTAGTGTAGTATAGTATAGTGTAGTGTACTGTAGTGTAGTATAGTGTACTGTAGTGTAGTGTAGTGTAGTGTACTGTAGTGTAGTACAGTATAGTATAGTGCAGCAGTATAGTATAGTATAGTGTACTGTAGTATAGTGCAGCAGTATAGTATAGTATAGTGTAGTATAGTGCAGCAGTGTAGTGTAGTATAGTGTAGTGTAGTATAGTATAGTGTAGTGTACTGTAGTGTAGTATAGTGTACTGTAGTGTAGTATAGTGTAGTGTACTGTAGTGTAGTACAGTATAGTATAGTGCAGCAGTATAGTATAGTATAGTGTACTGTAGTATAGTGCAGCAGTATAGTATAGTATAGTATAGTGTAGTATAGTGCAGCAGTGTAGTGTAGTATAGTGTAGTGTAGTACAGTATAGTGTAGTGTAGTGTAGTGTAGTGTAGTGTAGTGTACTGTAGTGTAGTATAGTGTAGTATAGTGTACTGTAGTGTAGTATAGTGTACTGTAGTGTAGTATAGTGTACTGTAGTGTAGTGTAGTGTACTGTACTGTAGTGTAGTGTACTGTAGTGTAGTGTAGTATAGTGTAGTGCAGCAGTATAGTATAGTGTAGTATAGTGCAGCAGTATAGTGTAGTATAGTGTAGTACAGTATAGTATAGTATAGTGCAGCAGTATAGTGTAGTATAGTGCAGCAGTATAGTGTAGTATAGTGTAGTACAGTATAGTATAGTAT
>JALXFT010004120.1:0-42500 GCA_023376895.1 Aspiorhynchus laticeps
AGTGCAGCAGTATAGTATAGTATAGTGCAGCAGTATAGTGTAGTATAGTGTACTGTAGTGTAGTATAGTGTACTGTAGTGTAGTGTAGTGTACTGTAGTGTAGTGTACTGTAGTATAGTGTAGTGTAGTGTAGTGTAGTGTAGTGTAGTGTAGTATAGTGTACTGTACTGTAGTGTAGTATAGTATAGTGTAGTATAGTGCAGCAGTATAGTATAGTGTACTGTAGTGTAGTACAGTATAGTGTAGTGCAGCAGTGTAGTGCAGCTCTGACGCACCTCTCCCAGCAGCTCCACATGCAGGTCTTTGAGCACCACGGCTCCGTCCATCAGCTCCTCTTTCTCCAGCAGCAGCATGAAGAGTCGGCCCTCCATGTCTCCCAGCAGGTACCGCGAGCCGTTCGGATCCACACGGTTATGACACACGATGGTGCTTTGCTGTGATGTTCAAAACACACTTTACACACCGAGCACACGATAATACAAACGACAGGAGGACATCAGCAGATGTGTTCACCTTGATCGTCGGAGGAGCGATGGCTAAGTATTTGTCTCCGTTGTGATACGTGATGGATTCCTGTCCAATGATTATAGCTCCTCCAAACGGCTCTGGGACTGAACATAAGGACAAACAATGACTCAAAGCAGCAAATAACGCTCATGAATCACAACAGTTAAGTTTGGGTGAACAAAGCCTGTAAGATAGGGTTCGTACAGAAACTGCTAAATTAAATTCAAGGACTTCTCAAGCACTGCTTTGTTGGTTTTTAAGGACTAAAATCAGAGATCTCACTAATCAAACAATAGTGTTATCTTTCAAATTCTAATAAAACAAAATGGTACAAATAAAGTGCAGCACAAAAGCATGCAACGACTGTGGCAACTTTAACATTTGAAAGGATATTATAGCAAAGTTTCCTCATTCAAACTTCATGAATATATGACTGACCTGAAGAATGAAAGCGGTATCATATACCTGGGAAATTATGAGCTATATCACCACTTATCAACACTAGTATATTATGTATTATAATAAATACCTGCAGAGGGCGCCACCGGCCTGTTTCACTTTACAGTGTGATTCAACGCTGTTTAAATACATTTAATTTTAATATCTGGCCACATGCAAACTCAGAGCGAGGGTTTGAACTTTTATTTTGAAATCACGATGTACAAACAAATCGCATATTTATAAATATGTTGATGTGTTCTCCTGCGTAGGCATCGGTTTATAAAGAAATAATCATGCTGCCAATTTTAGCTTAAAAAGATGCTGCACCCTGAGAACATTTACACGCTTACAACATGATTTATAAAACCAGGACGATCCTGTTTAGCATAATGTTTGGTATAAATGCAAGTTATTATACAGTGTTTTTTAATGCTCGAGCAGCCCTAGTTCAACAGATCCGTCTGTAAGCGTCACCTCACCTGGGATGACCATCGATGCTTCAGCTTCCACGTTCTCCTGCTTCCAGGGTCCTTTGTTGAACTCCTTCTCCCGGAGAGAAACCTCATATGTCTTGACGTGCCGACCCTGAGGATCCTACACACACACAGACACACACACACACACACACACACACACACACAGACACACAGACAGACACACACACAGACACAGACACACAGACACAGACACAGACAAAGGCACACGCGCGCACGCACACACGCACACACGCACGCACACGCACGCACACGCACACGCACACAGACACGCGCACAGACACAGGCACAGACACAGACACGCACACGCACACGCACACGCACACGCACACGCACACGCACACGCACACAGACACAGACACAGACACAGACACGCACACGCACACGCACACAGACACACAGACACACAGACACACAGACACAGACACAGACACAGACAAAGGCACACGCGCGCACGCACACACGCACGCACACGCACACGCGCACGCACGCACACGCACACAGACACGCACACAGACACAGACACACGCACAGACACAGACACAGACACAGACACGCACACGCACACGCACACAGACACAGACACGCACAGACACAGACACACGCACAGACACAGACACACACACAGACAGACACACAATCCAGTTATAAAAACAGAATTTACAGTTTAATGCGGAATGTCACGGAATTCGTCAAAGTTTGAATTAATTAATCAAAAGTAGGCCATTACACTTAAATCAGATATATACAGTATATGCGTACAAGAACACATGAACATGATCTCTAGAACTGCTCTGAGAGTCACTTCATCAGCATTTTACCATTTCTTGTGAGAAACATTATCGTCATATCATATACGAACAGAAACCCGTCAAAATAAAAGTTCGGTTTACCTTGAAGACATTGTGGCAGAAATACATTTGTTCAGCAGAATGTATGTAATACTACTACTAAAATTATTAAAACACTATTTTTTAAGGAGTAATCATACAATATTTCTTTCAATGTTTTAATTGTAATAGTAAACCCCCTTTATTTGCCCAAATTTTTTTAATTTTCATTAATAAGAAGATAACTTTAAAAAAAATTAAAAACATTTCATAAGCCTATTGTAAGAATAAATGAAACTTGTTTTATTTGCATCATAATAAATGTTGTGTTATGCATTATGTTTTTTATGCATAATTTGATTTAATTTAAGTGTCATGAATTTTAATTAATTGGACATGCTTCTTTATTAATAAAATTTAATTTAACCATTAAAAAGGAGTCCAGAAAAATTAAAACGGGGAAAACAATCCAGAAAATTAAAACGGGGGAAATAATTAATAATAATAATAAAATAAAAATCCAGAAAATTAAAACGGGGGAAAAAATTCATAATAATAATAATAAAATAAAAAATAAAAATCCAGAAAATTAAAACAGGGGGAAAAAATTCATAATAATAATAATAAAATAAAAAATAAAAATCCAGAAAATTAAAACAGGGGAAAAAATTCATAATAATAATAATAATAAAATAAAAAATCCAGAAAATTAAAACAGGGGAAAAAAATAATAATAATAATAATAAAATAAAAAATAAAAATCCAGAAAATTAAAACAGGGGAAAAAATTCATAATAATAATAATAAAATAAAAAATAAAAATCCAGAAAATTAAAACAGGGGAAAAAATTCATAATAATAATAATAAAATAAAAAAATAAAAATCCAGAAAATTAAAACAGGGGAAAAAATTCATAATAATAATAATAATAATAAAATAAAAAATAAAAATCCAGAAAATTAAAACAGGGGAAAAAATTCATAATAATAATAATAATACTAAAATAAAAAATAAAAATCCAGAAAATTAAAACTGGGGGAAAAAATCATAATAATAATAATAATAATAAAATAAAAAATAAAAATCCAGAAAATTAAAACAGGGGAAAAAATTCATAATAATAATAATAATAATAAAATAAAAAATAAAAATCCAGAAAATTAAAACAGGGGAAAAAATTCATAATAATAATAATAATAATAAAATAAAAAATAAAAATCCAGAAAATTAAAACAGGGGAAAAAATTCATAATAATAATAATAAAATAAAAAATAAAAATCCAGAAAATTAAAACAGGGGAAAAAATTCATAATAATAATAATAAAATAAAAAATAAAAATCCAGAAAATTAAAACAGGGGAAAAAATTCATAATAATAATAATAATAATAAAATAAAAAATGAAAATCCAGAAAATTAAAACGGGGGGGGGGGGGGGAACTGAATCCAGAAAATTAAAACGGGGGGGGGGGGGGGGGGGAACTGAATCCAGAAAATTAAAACGGGGGGGGGGGGGGGGGGGGGGGAAACTGAATCCAGAAAATTAAAACGGGGGGGGGGGGGAACTGAATCCAGAAAATTAAAACGGGGGGGGGGGGGAACTGAATCCAGAAAATTTTAAACTGTAAAAAAAGGAAAAAAAAAAACTGAATAAAAAAAATAAAAAAAAATTAAGCGGGAAAAAAACATTTTACGTGGGAAAAACAGAATCCAGAAAATCTGGTAAAGAATGAAAGGGGTTAGATTGGGCCTCCACCCGCACCTGATATATGAAGCAGACGGTGGGCGCCTGGCAGCCGTACAGGAACTGGACGTCGATGACCTGCAGCTCCTCCAGACGGATGTTGAAGGCTTTGAGCTCGCGGTTATCACGGTCCAGCGGGATGACCTTGAACAGCCCGTCGTACAGACGCAAGCCAATCATACGACACTCCGGATCCACGATCCCGATGACCCCGGTCTCCGACGGACGGCCGATCCGATCCTGACACAGACGCAGCGGTCAGACCGGGCGATGCAGTGTGTTTGGACAGGTGTGTGCTTCACGGGCGTACCTGCACGTTTCCGTGAGCGCGGGTGATGATGTCGATGCTGTCTCCGTTCTGCTTGTACTCCAGGATACAGGCGTTGTATTTAGCGGTCAAAATGAACAGAAGATCTTTGCTCTCACCCTTCACATAAAGCAAAGACAGCTTTTAATAACATTATGCAAATCAGACAAGAGAATATCGAGAAGAGCAGCACACTAGACCCTAATGGTGCTGATACTAAAGATATTCATCATCTATGATTATATCATAATTACTGCTTTAACGCTGACAATATCCAATAAGTCACTCACTTTGCAAAAAGCATAACAAAAACACCTTAACAGTGCACACTTTCACTGGAGGTTGTGGTTTCATATTTAAAATATCATAAAAAAATAATTATTTCTGCAATCATGCAGCTCAGATGTGGCATTAATGCATTTACACTGCATTAGCTAGTCTGTGTAAACACATCTAAATACTGCTTTAGTATAATATACAATATGTGGTATCACCGAGCACTTATTTACCAGAGCTTTAAACACAGGGTGAAATATCAACACTATATCTGCAGTAAAGGTGCAATAATATATGTGCAATACTATACACTATACGTCAATGTGCAATACTGTATCTAGTCACTAAATCGCTCGTGCCATTTATATTGTACTTTTGTATAAACTTACTGTGCATATCAATGTGAACGCCAACGTGCAATACTATACATGGTCACTTTACTCAATGTGACTATCATGATCACTTGCTGTACTTGTGAAACTGTACTGTATTTATTGTCTGTGGTTGTATGTGTGTTTTTCTAACAGCAGTGCTCCTAATCTCGGTGCATGCAGAGAAATACAAAGGCGTTCAGTTCACTTTAGATGCAGCTTTCGCAGTGCAAAGCTAGAGAAATAAGCTCTTATAATGGTAAAACACCCTTGGGATCAATTTAAGATGGACAGATGTCACCCTTTAATGTAAAAGTTAATTCCCGTCTCTGCTGAGTACAGACCAGGGCACAGAAAACTAACTCCTGTTTCACACACAAGCGTATTGTTTTGTGTCTATTCTGAGCAGCGAGCGGCAGAGAAACAGCTTTCAGTTGGCCGTAACGCAGCAAAATCATCAATAAATCATTTACAAACCAGCGTTTCTGTCGCTTACTGACTTAAATATGAACATAACTCGTCTGTTAATATGCGCATAGCTTGTTACTCAGACGCTATAACAGTAATACAGCCAAAACCATCGCATATAGTCGCTTTTTAGTGCAAGTTAGATGTTTATCAGACGATGTTGTGATTATAAATCAGGATTTAAGGAGTATAGTGAGAGTGATTCCTGGTTAACATGTAGTCCTGTTTACTATTTATACTTGTGTTATGTATGCCAACAGAATATATAGTGTGAACAGCTTTATTGTGCATTCAGTACAGTATGTGACATTTATAACAGAACTCGTCTGAACGCAAACTTGACGCAATGATGTCATGAATATGCAAATTAATATGTGACATCACCTGCCGCCACACAATCCTGTGGGAAACACTGTATATATAATTAAAGTCTACTGTGTTTCACAGGCTTTTGGCTAGGTTTAAAACAAAGAAAAGTGTACTATTAGACAAACAAGGCAACATATGCACTCGTGTCTTGTGGAGGTAGAAAACAAAGCTCTTTAAGACCCCCGCGGGACTGTTTGTAATGTAAAAGGCACGAGAGACGAGTGTTTCTGTCAGTGGTTTTAATTTAAAATATTTGTGAAAAGTATGCTGTGTTTAAATGTGTTTCCTTGCTTGAGCAACTTAATATACAAATCTATAGCCAAATGCATTTAATACATTGTTTATTAATTGAGTTTAAACGTGAATATGTCTATGAAAGATTGTGATAAACCACAATGCTGAAAAACCACGTTCAGTATAGGCCAACAACGTTTGGTTTTAAAATCAAAATAATGGATAAATGTTGTGTTTGTGGTAAACAGCCGTGGATCAAGACAACTGATATAGATTTAAACACAATGATGAGCACACTGTGTTCATGTGTAGAGCGTCTGATTCCACGTGGAGCTGAAAAACAACTACATATAATGCAACAGACTGATGAAATACAGTTAATATCCTTGGTTTCACAGACAAGGCTTAAGCCTAGCCCCAGACTAAAGAGTATGGCTGCGTCCCAGTTCAACTACTTACTATGTACTCTTTGTGTGAAGAAAAAGTGCATACTTTTGAGTATGTAGCAGAATAGTAGGCACGCTTTGGGACACTACTCCATCATAGCTGAGTCTTTAACGAGCGCCCTGTTGCTTAGTTACGAGCTGTAACGGGTCAATCATCTTATCACGGTTAACATCATCCACATTTACTTTAATTTCCTACAGTATATGAGAGAAATAAAGCAGCAGATCGCGGGTCTTTAATGCCGAGAATCTCCTCATGTGTTGCATAATGATGCATTTCAAAGTTAAACACCAAATGTATCATTATAAAAGTTCTCAGTGTTGCTGCAGATGAAATATAACGTGGATAACATTAAACAAATATTTTTTAATCAGGTTAGACATTGATTATTTATCACTCAAATCTAGGGTTGGGTATCGTTTGCTTTTTTTCGATACCGGTGCCAAATCGATACTTTTAAAACGGTGCCAGTGCCTAAACGGTGCCTGAACCGATACTTGTTATATATATACATACATGCATACACACACACACACACACACACACACACACACACACACACATACTGTATCTGGAACTAATGAAGCTCCAGGAAATCCTCAATATGGACAAAGGCATTGCTATTCCTGTAACTGAGTAAACAGAAGATATAAACGTTCTGAATGATAAAACAAATACATTAAACACTCGGCTACGACAATATATAGTTTGTCTGTGTTATTCAAGCCATCTCTGGTATTTTCATAATTAAGTATATTTAAAATCCATTGCTAATCAATGCATTAGTAGCCTATGGAACATATTTTCTGCCTCATTCTGTGACGAGAATCTACATCAGATCACAAAAGGAAGCATTTAACTGCTGTTGTGGACTAAAAAGGTTATAATGTTCTATTTTGTTGGTATAAACAGGTTTAAAAACGCGAATACAAGAGAATTTTAGCTTTAGGCATTTTAATTAAAGCTAGGGCTGGGCGGTATATAGAGTTTGTACGATATATCGATATATTCGTTATTATGAAGCAATACAGTTAATATTGATATACAGTAGTTTGATACGAGCGCATCTGATAAAATATCTAGGGAGGACACAGACTGAACTGAAAGTGCATAATACAATTTGTTCTAAACATGTGACAAGCTTTATATGAAGGGCTATAAAAACAGCTCATAAGATACAGTAGCCTATAGTTTATAGTTTCAGTTTAAAGCGGCTCGCGCTCACAGATGCTCTGCGTGTGCCGCTGACAGAGATGCTGTTTAATGGGTTTGCTGTTTGCCGTAATGCATAACTTACAATTCACAGGTATATTCTCCATCTGTAAATGTTAGAAAGCCATGGAAATATTTCCATTTTGCTGTTAGAAGTGCGTGAGCTTTTGATTCTCTGCTAAACTTCACAGACTTCATTTAGAACGAGCGCCGCCGCGCGCCAAACAGACGGAGCGTAATGAAATAGGAGCGCAATAACTCTGACTAAAATATACATTTTGCTGAAATATTTGTAGTTGTAGCCTGTGATGCTTCTTACGTGCGCTTCGGAGAAACAAAGGACAAATATTTTAATCGATCGCTCGTGCATGGCACCGAAATCTGCGTTCTGATTCGGTTCTAGTACATACCGGTTACATAGGTACCGGTGCCATATCGGTACCGGGTTTCGGTACCCAACCCTACTCAAATCCCTTTCTCTGTCTGTCCGTCGGTCGCGCATATCCGCCATGTTTGTAGTTTTTAACACTTTTTATGCGTGTTTGTAGTTCTAATAGAATCCCGTCCACAGCGAGGGCAATATTAGCCGTTAGACTGCACTTCTGATTCTAACCAGAAGTAGTAGACCATCCGGGAATCTTTGGCATACACATACTATGATTTGGGACACACTAATTCTATTTAGGACGGATAGTATGCGAATTGGAACGCAAGTCTGAGCTGATTCAGCTGAAAGAAACCTGATCTTAACACATCAGTGCCTTTGTTTGGTCTCGGTGCACATCAGTAATGGTGTTTATCAACATGACTAAGTCTAAGCCCCGTCTGTGACACCAGGCCTGCGTTAGACCGAGATGCTCAGATCCTCTGGACGTGTCCAGAAGCTCAGTCCTCACACACCTTGGGTCTGAACAGCTCCATGACCGCGATCTTGCCGTACATGCCGACCTCCTTGACCGGCCGCAGACCCTCCGCAGTGACCACGTAGATCTCCAGACGAGTGTTCTTCGCGATCAGCAGGTTCAGGTCCTCCGCAGATGTGAAGTGACCTGCGGCAGACCACAGACACTGAACACAGATCTAACTAAACACTCCTCACTCGCGCGAGTGTTCACGTGACGTCACGCTCTTATAGGAGCGCCCCCTGGAGGACAAAACCTTGCTCCACTGACCGACAGCTGTTTATACACAGATTGCATTAAGTAGTAAAACACAGATATTAAAAGGCGAGATTCAGTGGACACATTATTAATGATGTATATTTTGTACAGGCAACCAAAATATAAACACAATGTGCAAAGTTACACATTAAATGCTTCCCATAGAAAACGCACTGAAGCGTTCATATTCCGGCCTCATCATGTAAACTATGCATCATTAATATGGCGAATACTGACCTTTTAATATTACTGTTTTAAATATATTAAGGCCTTTTTTTGCACCGTTTATGATTTAAATATTGCTTAATATGGCTCGCAAATGGCCAAAACTTGCATTTTGCTCAGAAATACCTTTGTTTTATTCTTTTGAGACGTGATTTAAATATTTGCGGCTGTAAAACTGATGAAAAATTGATACGCTTGTGCTGCAGTGCTATAGATGTTTTGCCCTCCGAGTCGGTCACGTGACTGAAAGCTATGAATTATGGGTTATGAAAGTTCATATTTTGGTTTTGGGATCCCTAACAACAGGTTCACATGCATGCAAGGTCAAAAAAACACTTATTTTCTTATAATATGCATTATTTTTAGCTTATTTGCTCAATGACTCACAAACGATTAATTTTTCCAAAGCCCCGCCTCTGCGTGACGCTACTCTGCTCTGATTGGTTGATTTGATTTAAAGCAGTGTTACTTTGTGTACAGCGTTACCAGGGAAACAGATATTTTTAACGCTACAAAAGCGCCACCTAGTGGCAAGAAGTGGGCGGGGAATATGCTAATGATTCATGTTGACGTCAAACAGGGATTCGTTTCAAAATCGACTCGATTCAAATGATTCAGAGTCGACTCTTTCTTTCAAATGATTCAGAGTCGACTCTTTCTTTCAAATGATTCAGAGTCGACTCTTTCTTTTGAGAGACTATAACTTTATACACGGAGCTCTTTCAGATTTAACACTTTGCAGGATGGGTCATCTTCAGAAATCCATAATAGAGGCACTTTAACGCTAATCCAGTCATAACAACACTCGTGTGTTTGTGACCGAACACGATGAGCTGCATGTGTCACACAGGTGTGTTTACAGTCTTCGACAGCATCTGAACTCACGAGCAAACTATAAAGTTAGTCTGGTATTCTCTCTCGCTGTTTGTAGTCTAAACACGACACTGACGCGGAGGCCCGAAGCGCGGGAGATCAACAACACTCACCCGTGACGCAGGCGTTCACCGCCGTGGGCTTCTGCGCCGTCACCACGTAGTTGTAGGACATGGCGTTCACTTGAATCACACGAACAGCCAGAAATGAGGAGAAGTTGTGTTTAGAGCGAGATGTGTCTCATGAATCCGCTGAAGAACGCTCGGATCAGCAGCAGCGGCGCAGCGTCAGTGTGTCTGAGCGGGAGACAGCGCCGCCTGCGGTCCGGAGGAAGCACTGACTCTACCACACTGCGCTCCACAAGAGGAGCAAGATGCTACTGCAGCTGATGATGATTATTATTATTATTATTTTTTTTTCGTTTTTGTGTGTGTATGTGTGTGTGTGTGTGTGTGTGTGTGTGTGTGTGTGTGTGTGTGTGTGTGTGTGTGTGTGTGTTTAATAAAAGAGATTATATATTGAGTATATGCTATGGCAAGCCGTTTTAACATTTAATCTATAAGCCATATTAGTATCTATTTTCATATTACTAGTATAGGTAAAGCCCTGTTCACACCAAGAACGATAACTATAAAGATAACGATATTAGCGTCCACACCAGCGAAATTATTAGAAAATAATGCACATACCTCGGGTTCAACGCCCGTTGTCAATTATTCCTTACTTATCTAATGACTAAGTACTATCTAATAATAGGTACTAGTATCTAAAAACAAGTACTAGTACCTAATGAATAACTAGTACATTAAAATTATATAGTCACAACTGGAATACAGACTAGTCAAAGCTGAATAGTTGATATCTCAATGACAGATCCCCATAGAAGTCAATGCAAAAAATGTGAAATTTGTTACTAGTAACAACATAGTTACTAGTCACTATTGAAATACTGTAAGTACTAGTATCCAATGAATAAGAACTAGTATCTAATAAATAAGAACTAGTATCTAATGAATAAGAACTAGTATCTAATAAATAAGAACTAGTATCTAATAAATAAGAACTAGTATCTAATAAATAATAACTAGTATCTAATGAATAAGAACAATTATCTACTAGTATCTAATAAATAAGAACTAGTATCTAATAAATAAGAACTAGTATCTAATAAATAAGAACTAGTATCTAATAAATAATAACTAGTATCTAATAAATAAGAACTAGTATCTAATAAATAAGAACTAGTATCTAATAAATAAGAACTAATAAATAATAACTAGTATCTAATAAATAAGAACTAGTATCTAATAAATAATAACTAGTATCTAATAAATAAGAACTAGTATCTAATAAATAATAACTAGTATCTAATAAATAATAACTAGTATCTAATAAATAAGAACTAGTATCTAATGAATAAGAACTAGTATCTAATAAATAAGAACTAGTATCTAATAAATAATAACTAGTATCTAATGAATAAGAACAATTATCTACTAGTATCTAATAAATAATAACTAGTATCTAATAAATAAGAACTAGTATCTAATAAATAATAACTAGTATCTAATAAATAAGAACTAGTATCTAATAAATAAGAACTAGTATCTAATAAATAATAACTAGTATCTAATAAATAAGAACTAGTATCTAATAAATAAGAACTAGTATCTAATAAATAAGAACTAGTATCTAATAAATAATAACTAGTATCTAATGAATAAGAACTAGTATCTAATGAATAAGAACTAGTATCTAATAAATAATAACTAGTATCTAATGAATAAGAACTAGTATCTAATAAATAAGAACTAGTATCTAATAAATAATAACTAGTATCTAATAAATAAGAACTAGTATCTAATAAATAAGAACTAGTATCTAATAAATAATAACTAGTATCTAATAAATAAGTACTAGTATCTAATAAATAAGAACTAGTATCTAATAAATAAGTACTAGTATCTAATAAATAAGTACTAGTATCTAATGAATAAGAACTAGTATCTAATGAATAATAACTAGTATCTAATAAATAAGTACTAGTATCTAATGAATAAGTACTAGTATCTAATGAATAAGAACTAGTATCTAATAAATAAGAACTAGTATCTAATAAATAAGTACTAGTATCTAATGAATAAGAACTAGTATCTAATGAATAAGAACTAGTATCTAATAAATAATAACTAGTATCTAATAAATAATAACTAGTATCTAATAAATAATAACTAGTATCTAATAAATAAGTACTAGTATCTAATAAATAAGTACTAGTATCTAATGAATAAGAACTAGTATCTAATGAATAAGAACTAGTATCTAATAAATAAGTACTAGTATCTAATGAATAAGAACTAGTATCTAATGAATAAGAACTAGTATCTAATGAATAAGTACTAGTATCTAATGAATAAGAACTAGTATCTAATGAATAAGAACTAGTATCTAATAAATAAGAACTAGTATCTAATAAATAAGAACTAGTATCTAATAAATAATAACTAGTATCTAATAAATAATAACTAGTATCTAATAAATAATAACTAGTATCTAATAAATAAGAACTAATAAATAATAACTAGTATCTAATAAATAAGTACTAGTATCTAATGAATAATAACTAGTATCTAATGAATAAGAACTAGTATCTAATAAATAATAACTAGTATCTAATAAATAAGAACTAGTATCTAATAAATAAGAACTAGTATCTAATAAATAATAACTAGTATCTAATAAATAAGAACTAGTATCTAATAAATAATAACTAGTATCTAATAAATAAGAACTAGTATCTAATAAATAATAACTAGTATCTAATAAATAAGAACTAGTATCTAATAAATAATAACTAGTATCTAATAAATAATAACTAGTATCTAATAAATAAGAACTAGTATCTAATAAATAATAACTAGTATCTAATAAATAAGAACTAGTATCTAATAAATAAGAACTAGTATCTAATAAATAATAACTAGTATCTAATAAATAAGAACTAGTATGTAATAAATAAGAACTAATAAATAATAACTAGTATCTAATAAATAAGAACTAGTATCTAATAAATAATAACTAGTATCTAATAAATAAGAACTAGTATCTAATAAATAAGTACTAGTATCTAATGAATAAGAACTAGTATCTAATGAATAAGAACTAGTATCTAATAAATAATAACTAGTATCTAATAAATAATAACTAGTATCTAACTAAATAAGTACTAGTATCTAATAAATAAGTACTAGTATCTAATGAATAAGAACTAGTATCTAATGAATAAGAACTAGTATCTAATAAATAAGTACTAGTATCTAATGAATAAGAACTAGTATCTAATAAATAAGAACTAGTATCTAATAAATAAGAACTAGTATCTAATAAATAAGAACTAATAAATAATAACTAGTATCTAATAAATAAGTACTAGTATCTAATGAATAAGAACTAGTATCTAATGAATAAGAACTAGTATCTAATAAATAAGAACTAGTATCTAATAAATAAGAACTAGTATCTAATAAATAATAACTAGTATCTAATAAATAAGAACTAGTATCTAATAAATAAGAACTAATAAATAAGTACTAGTATCTAATAAATAAGAACTAGTATCTAATAAATAATAACTAGTATCTAATAAATAATAACTAGTATCTAATAAATAAGAACTAGTATCTAATAAATAAGAACTAGTATCTAATAAATAATAACTAGTAACTAATAAATAATAACTAGTATCTAATAAATAAGAACTAGTATCTAATAAATAAGAACTAATAAATAATAACTAGTATCTAATAAATAAGAACTAGTATCTAATAAATAAGAACTAGTATCTAATAAATAAGAACTAGTATCTAATAAATAATAACTAGTATCTAATAAATAAGAACTAGTATCTAATAAATAAGAACTAGTATCTAATAAATAAGAACTAGTATCTAATAAATAATAACTAGTATCTAATAAATAAGAACTAGTATCTAATAAATAATAACTAGTATCTAATAAATAAGTACTAGTATCTAATAAATAATAACTAGTATCTAATAAATAAGTACTAGTATCTAATAAATAAGTACTAGTATCTAATGAATAAGAACTAGTATCTAATGAATAAGAACTAGTATCTAATAAATAAGTACTAGTATCTAATGAATAAGTACTAGTATCTAATGAATAAGAACTAGTATCTAATGAATAAGAACTAGTATCTAATGAATAAGTACTAGTATCTAATAAATAAGAACTAGTATCTAATGAATAAGAACTAGTATCTAATAAATAGTACTAGTATCTAATGAATAAGAACTAGTATCTAATGAATAAGAACTAGTATCTAATAAATAATAACTAGTATCTAATAAATAATAACTAGTATCTAATAAATAATAACTAGTATCTAATGAATAAGAACTAGTATCTAATAAATAAGTACTAGTATCTAATAAATAAGAACTAGTATCTAATGAATAAGTACTAATGCCTATTTAATAGGTACTAGTTAGTATCTAATGAATGAGTACTAGTATCTAATAAATAAGAACTAGTATCTAATAAATAAGAACTAGTATCTAATAAATAAGAACTAGTATCTAATAAATAAGTACTAGTATCTAATAAATAAGTACTAATGTCTATTTAATAGGTACTAGTTAGTATCTAATGAATGAGTACTAGTTTCAAATAAATAATAACTAGTATCTAATAAATAAGTACTAGTATCTTTTAAAAAGGTACTAGTACCTAAATAATAAGCATTAGTAGCTAAAGAATAAGTAGCAGTACTTAATGGAAAATATACTAGTATCTAAAAGAAAAGTACTAGTAGCATGAAAACAGGTTTATAGATTAAATGTTAAAACGGCTTGCCATATATATGCTGTCAATGATTATATTATGAAAGGATTCAAAACAAAGAAGGATAATTATTTGTGTGTGTGTGTGTGTGTGTGTGTTTTACGACATGAGAATAATAATAATAAGTTTCAAAGAAAACTAAACCGATGGAATGTGTTTTTATTTTAAGTGCGTTGTTCCGCTCCGCTGTCCCGCGCATGCGCAGTGAGGATGCGAGGCTCCGCTGTTCCGCGCATGCGCAGTGAGGACGCCAGGCTGTAGTAGTTACTCTCGGCTCTTACACAGCAGCACACATCAAATCAATCGATCTGATCAGCTCTGATCAGCTCTCTCTGCAGGTATGTGTCTGTGCTGCTCTCGGCATCAGTGCTCCTCTGTAAAGAGACGCGTCGTGTTTAGCTCGAGTTTGACTCTAAAGCTGCAGTTTGTCGCATAATGAGTGTATAAAGGAGTCTCTGAGCTCGTTATCTCAGACACACACGCAGCTGTCAGGAGCTTTAGAGAGAAACACTCGTGTTTTGATCGTGTTTTACTGAAGGAGTCTCCTCACAGGCCTCAAGCTAACGGCTACATCACCATAAACACGGTGAAAGGTTATATACAGCGACTTGTATTATAACAACGTGTCAAATCTGATTAATATTAAAAAGACAGTATTTATTTAATCTGCCGTTCGTGTAATTTTATTAATTAAATCGCTTTTTCGAGCTCGTAATTGTAGAAATTAGCAGTTTCACACATGAACCGATCCAAAGTAATAATAATAATAATAATAATAAAGCGGTGTTTGTGGTATAATGTGACATTCAGATGCCCTTCAAACCTGCTTTAATGTGTAACGTTACATTGTTTTCATCATCAGTATTTGTGTAATTAAACATTTATCTGAAGGCTAATGTGTGTAAAGAGTAGTGGATCACATGACGTTACTTTTTATGCAAAGTAACGCGTTACGTTACTTTTAAAATCTGGGCGGGGCTTGCTTGCTTGTTTTTAATATTAATAAGCTCTATTTATAGCAAGCCTTTCACATCAAAAGTGTAATTAATAAAGCTCAGGCTGAAGAGAAGGTAAATTCACGTCTGTACAGTAGAATATAGAAGAAGATTCAACACTTCAGCACTAATGTTAATATAGAGTAATTTTGCTTATTGTTATGGTTGAATTCAGTAGATATTGCTTAATGAAATGGGATTAAATACATAAAGGATATTTGTGTTATTTAACATTTAATTATGCAGGCTTGTCTCACATTCTGAGTTGCATTTAGCTGTTTTTATTATGTTTTGTGTTTAATTAATGCATGTTCACATTTATTCTAGAACTACAGTAACATCTGATTTCTCTCAATATGAGGACAGAAGAGCTGTCAATCAATAAATGGAAAAAAGTAAATTAAAAAGTAATGTGTTACTTAAAAGTAATCTGATTACGTAACTCGTGTGACCCCCAGCACTGCTGATACGTGTGTGATGCACAGCCGAGTCCAGATTTAGTTTGACAGAAATTATACAAGAAAATGGATTTAAAGAATATTTCGTGATTATGATGCGCATGGGTCGGTTCTTGCCACCTTCGGTACACGAGGTCTAAACTAAATCCAGCAGGAGCATTTATAGTTAAACGTATATTATGTTGTTCTGAAAGTGACTGCTGGTTTGGCTTTATTTGTCTGTTAGTGTTGGGCTAATGGTCCACGGTGAACCCATTCACTAATATACATTTCTCTTTGACTGTGGAAATAAAGTAATATATATTTTGAGTGCCGGGGGATGAGTAGATAATCAGGAAACATTCACATTTCTGAATATGTTTTAGGGTTGTGTATGTGATTTCAGTGTGTGTGTGAGAGAGAGAGAGAGAGAGTGTGTGTGTGTGTGTGTGTGTGTGTGTGTGTGTGTGTGTGTGTGTGTGAGGGGGGGGGTTAGGGTTGTGTATGTGATTTCAGTGTGTGTGTGAGAGAGAGAGAGAGAGAGTGTGTGTGTGTGTGTGTGTGTGTGTGTGTGTGTGAGGGGGGGGGGGGTTAGTGTTGTGTATGTGATTTCAGTGTGTGTGTGTTAGGGTCAGTGTGTGTGTGTGTGTGTGTGTGTGTGTGTTAGGGTCAGTGTGTGTGTGTGTGATTTTATGCACATTTATGCTACAATGTAAGGACCAAATGTCCCCACAGGGATAGTAAACCCTAACATTTGACATTGTGGGACTGGCCTGTGGTCCCCAGGAGGGGAAAATGATTAAAAAGAGTAAATGATGTTTATCTGAAAGGGTAAGAATGAATGCAAACAGGTTTTCTGTAAGGTTTAGCGTTAGAGGATAGAAAACATTGTTTGATCAGAATAAAAGTAATAGAAGTCTATGGAAAGTCCCCACAATTCACAGAAACTAACGTGTGTGTGTCTCTCTCTGTGTGTGTGTGTGTGTGTGTCTCTGTGTGTGTGTGTCTCTCTCTCTCTCTGTGTGTGTGTGTGTGTGTGTGTGTGTGTGTGTGTGTGTCTGTCTCTCTCTGTGTGTGTGTGTGTGTGTGTGTGTGTGTCTCTCTGTGTGTGTGTGTGTGTCTCTCTGTGTGTGTGTGTGTGTATATGTGTGTGTGTGTCTCTCTGTGTGTGTGTGTGTCTCTCTCTGTGTGTGTGTCTCTCTGTGTGTGTGTGTGTGTCTCTCTGTGTGTGTGTCTCTCTGTGTGTGTCTCTCTGTGTGTGTGTGTGTGTGTGTGTGTCTCTCTCTGTGTGTGTGTGTGTTCCAGCAGCGGCGCAGTCATGCGCGGCGGAGCCTGCAGTATCCGGGCTCTGTCCCCGGTTCTTCTGCCCCGCTGGTTCTGTGGCTCCGGGGCCCGTCTCGCTCGTCCGCACGGATCGCTGCGGTTCTCCAGCTCTGACTCTGGGTCCGCGGCTCTGCCCGCTCGCGCTCGAGTGGTCATCTGTGGAGGAGGCGTCGTGGGCACGTCGGTGGCGTATCATCTGGCCAAGCTGGGCTGGACGGAGATCGTGCTGCTGGAGCAGGGCAGGTCAGCTCACACATATATGCGTATCTGTAATATCTGAGTCCATATAGAGTCCATATGCTGTGTGTTTGTGTCTGTTGCAGACTCGGAGCCGGCACGACGCGGTTTTGTGCAGGAATCGTAAGCGTCGCCAAACCTCTGTCTATTGAGAGTAAGATGGCAGATTACTCGATCGCACTCTACGAGCGTTTGGAAGAGGAGACGGGCGTTAAAACGGGTGAGAAATCACTAGAGCTCTATGACCTCCACGATGCAGAAAACACGGACGGAATCCAGTCATAACTGTATTTATAGTTTAATGTCACGGAGTTTGTCAAAGTTTGGATGAATTAATCAAAAGCAGGTCACTTAAATCAAATGGTGATCTGGACTAGTATCTGATGTGAATCTGAATCCTGCATGTGTCTCTGTGTGAATGGAGCAGGGTTTTGTTTACTACATACACAGAGCGCGTGATTTCAGCGTCTGACGTCTCAATGAAGACATAAATACATCAACAATATCTCCAAAACTGATCAAAACCAGCATTTTACCATTTCATTTGAGTAAAACTAGTCATATCATATACACACAGAACTTTACTCGGCAACCCGTCAAAATAAAAGTCCTGTTTAACTTGAAGACATTGTGTCAGAAATAGCTATATTACTATTATTTAGTAGAATGAACGTAATACTACTACTACTGTTGAAAAATAATAACTTTATTTTTTAAAGAAATAATCACTAAATGTTTTAATTTTAATAGTAAATCCCCTTTATTTGCCAAAAAATTTAATGTTTAATTTTCTTTAATTAAAATATATATTAAATCAATGTTTTATGGCTTCATCTGATAATCAGTAAAATTTAAATACACAACACAGAATTTCTAAGGGGGGGGGGATTTCATAAGCTACTGTAAGAATAAATAATAATAGTTTGTATGCATTCAAATAATTAGACGCTAAAACACAGAATTTGGTAACAATAAAGCATAAGGTGAGAAAAAAATAAACATTTCATACGAGCCTAAACATGTCATTTTTAGTTACGCTTTTAATAAATAAATGTTAAATTGTGTAAGTTTCATGGTTTTAATTAATTAGGCATGCTTTTTGATTAATAAAATTTAATTTGACCATTAAAAATGAGTCCAGAAAAATTCAAACGGAAAAAAATGAATTTGTGAAAAAGTCACACGTATTTCATAGCGCCCTACATCACATCACAGCACGACACACTGATGATCAAAGACAGCGTGTGGTTCTGGTCTTCAGTCTCGCTGTGTGTGTGTTGCAGGTTTCGTTCGGACCGGCTCTCTGTGTTTGGCTCAGAATCAGGACCGGCTGCTGTCTCTGAAGCGTCTGGCGTCCAGACTGAAGTGAGCTGCTCTCCTTCTCAGATCGTAGTGTGCGTCTGAGCTTTGATTCAACAGCCATGATCCAGTTTAACTAGCTTCTCCTGCAGTGAAGAAGAAGAAGAAATCACAGTGTGCTTTCTGTAGCTGTGTCACAAATCACTCACTCATTCACTGATCCCTATATAGTGTGTGCCAGTTGAGTGCACTAGATCAGAGAGGAGCGTACACAAAAACATGATCATCACATGTGTACTTTAATCTTTGTAAAATATTAATTATTGACAGCAATAACACTGAAAATTACTTTATATGTGTCCCTGCAGCACAAAAGCAGTCATGAGTAACACAGGTATATTTGTAGCAATAGACAACAATACATTGTATGGCAACGTAAACTTGAGTGTGAATGAGAACTTAGTTTAGTACTCACATGCTGTGACAGCCGCTTCGGATGTGTGCGCTCAGAAAACCATCAGAAGTTTAAACTAATATGGTTTAAAACGCATGATTTCAGCACGATAAACATGATAATCAGAACCAAAACATGTTTTTAGCAGCTGTAATGGAGCAGCTCTATTCTGGAAAAGGGGGCGGGGAGAGCAGCAGCTCATTTGCATTTAAAGAGACAGGCACGAAAATCAGTGTTTCTGCTTCCACTCAAAATAGCCATTTTCATAATTATAATATAAATGATCTGTGGGGTATTTTGAGCTGAAACTTCACAGACACATTCTGGGGACACCTGAGACTTATATTACATATTGTAAAAAGGGGCATAATATAGTAAAGATCATGTTCCATGAAGATATTTAGTAAATTTCCTACCATAAATATATCAAAACTTAATTTTTGATTAGTAATATGCATTGCTAAGAACTTCATTTGAACAACTTTAAAGGTGATTTTCTCAATATTTAGATTTTTTTGCACCCTCAGATTCCAGATTTACAAATAGTTGCATCTCAGCCAAATATTGTCCTATCCTAACAAACCATACATCAATGGAAAGCTATTTATTCAGCTTTCAGATAATGCATACATCTCAATTTTGAAAAATTTACCCTTATGACTGGTTTTGTGCTCCAGAGTCACAAATGATCCAGAACTGCTCTGATCTTAACGAGCTGCTGTGTGTCTGCAGGGTTCTGGGCGTCAGCTGTAACCTCATCAAGCCCAGAGACGTGGCACGTCTGCACCCGCTGGTGAACATGCATGACCTGGTGGGAGCGCTGCATCTGCCCGGAGACAGCGTGGTGTCCCCGCCGGAGGTCACTCGAGCGCTGGCTGTGTCCGCCGCGGCTCACGGTACGACCCACCGCACACACGCTTCAGTGTTCAGATGCTCATCTCACGCTGTGTTTCATGTGTCAGGAGTGCAGATGTTCGAGCACACCAGTGTTAATCGTGTGGAGGTGGAGAAGGGCCACGTCACGGCTGTAGAGACCGACCGCGGATCCATCGAGTGTGAATACTTCATCAACTGTGCTGGACAGGTCAGGGTCTGTCTTCATTAGACTTGATGGCTGTATGTTACAGTGTTATTGCTGATGGGTCTGTGGTGTGTTTTTCAGTGGGCCTATGAGCTCGGTCAGAGCGGCGAGGTCAAGGTGTCTGTTCCCTTACACGGCTGTGAACACTTCTACCTGCTCACCAAACCCTTATCTGAGCCGGTTCAGAACGACAGCCCAGGTGACGCATCACAGATCATTACAGATTATTACAGATATTTACAGATGAACACAGATCATCACAGATCCGTCACACACAAGGCTTCTGTGTCCCATCATCAGCCCATCTATCGCGTAATCTATATAATCTACATAAAGAATAAAAAAAATACACTTGCAAACAATATATTGTGGGTGTCTCTGTGTGTGTGGGGGTCTCTCTCTGTGTGTGTGTGTGTGTGTGTGTGTGTCTGTCTCTCTCTCTCTCTGTGTGTGTGTGTGTGTATGTGTGTCTCTCTCTCTCTCTCTCTCTCTCTGTGTGTGTGTGTGTGTGTCTGTCTCTCTCTCTCTCTCTGTGTGTGTGTGTGTATGTGTGTCTCTCTCTCTCTCTCTCTCTGTGTGTGTGTGTGTATCTCTCTCTGTGTGTGTGTGTGTGTGTGTGTGTGTGTGTGTGTGTGTCTTTCTCTCTCTCTCTCTCTCTCTCTGTGTGTGTCTGTCTCTCTCTCTCTCTCTCTGTGTGTGTGTGTGTGTATCTCTCTCTGTGTGTGTGTGTGTGTCTGTCTCTCTCTCTCTCTGTGTGTGTGTGTGTGTCTGTCTCTCTCTCTCTCTCTCTCTCTCTGTGTGTGTGTGTGTGTCTGTCTCTCTCTCTCTCTCTCTCTCTCTGTGTGTGTGTGTGTATGTGTGTCTGTCTCTCTCTCTCTCTCTGTGTGTGTGTGTATGTGTGTCTGTCTCTCTCTCTCTCTCTGTGTGTGTGTGTGTGTGTGTGTGTGTATCTCTCTCTGTGTGTCTCTCTGTGTGTGTGTGTGTGTGTGTGTGTGTCTGTGCAGTGGTGATAGACATGGATGGGAGGATCTACGCTCGGGCCTGGCATGGAGGGATCCTGTCGGGTGGCTTTGAGAAGAACCCTAAACCCATCTTCACTGAGGGACGCAACCAGCTGGAGATTCAGAACATGCAGGAGGACTGGGATCACTTCGGTGAGCTGAACTCGATGATGATGAGGTCATGAGATGTTTGGCAGATAGCTTGATTGGTGTTCAGATATTTCTGAATTATGATCCACTGTCATCCGTGAACACAGGTGTAGATGTGCAGTCGTTATTGCAGCAGAACTCTGATCACACTGTGATGAACATTACTCTTCACACAGTGAGCAGGAGCTGCAGCCTCTCAAATAACACGCATGCATGTATTATAACCATAGTGCATACTGTTAGTGCACTGAAGAGCGGTCAGAGAACACAGTGTGAATGTGAAATATTTAGAGAACTGTGGCGGAGGGAAAGTACACAATTGTGTGTGCGTGTGAGCGTGCGTGCGCGTGAGTGTGTGAGAGAGCGAGAGCGTGCGCGGTAGCATGCGTGAGAGTGTGTGTGTGCGAGAGCATGCGCAAGGATGTGTGCGAGAGTGTGAGTGTGTGTGCGTGAGAGCGTGTGCGAGAACGTGAGTGCTCGAGAGTGCTCGAGAGTGTGAGTGTGTGTGCGTGAGAGCGTGCGAGAGCGTGTGCGAGAACGTGAGTGCTCGAGAGTGCTCGAGAGTGTGAGTGCGCGCAAGTGTGTGCGTGAGAGTGCGCGAGAGTGCACGTGAGAGAGCATGAGTGTTTGAGCGAGTGTGTGCACAAGAGAGTGAGAGTGCCTGTGCGTGAGTGTGCGCGTGAGAGCGTGCGTGTGAGAGTGCACGTGAGAGAGCATGAGTGTTTGAGCGAGTGTGCGCGCGCGAGAGTGTGAGTGTGCGTGTGAGCGTGCGCGTGAGAGAGTGCGAGAGCGTGTGTGAGAACGTGAGTGTGCTCGAGAGTGTGAGTGCGCACAAGTGTGTGCGTGAGAGGGTGTGCGTGAGAGTGCATGAGTGTGAGAGTGCACGTGAGAGAGCGTGAGTATTTGAGCGAGTGTGCGCGTGAGAGTGCATGAGCGTGAGAGTGCGCGCGTGAGAGTGCATGAGCGTGAGAGTGCGCGCGTGAGAGTGCATGAGCGTGAGAGTGCATGAGCGTGAGAGTGCGCGCGTGAGAGTGCATGAGCGTGAGAGTGCATGAGCGTGAGAGTGCGCGCGTGAGAGTGCATGAGCGTGAGAGTGCATGAGCGTGAGAGTGCGTGAGAGTGCATGAGCGTGAGAGTGCATGAGCGTGAGAGTGTGCGCGTGAGAGTGCATGAGCGTGAGAGTGTGATAGTGCGTGAGAGCGTGCGTGTGAGAGTGCGCGAGAGTGCACGTGAGAGAGCATGAGTGTTTGAGCAAGTGTGTGCACAAGAGATTGAGAGTGCGTGCGAGTGTGCGCGTGAGAGTGCTTGAGAGCGTGAGAGTGTGCGAGAGCGTGAGCGTGTGTGTGAGAGTGTGTGTGAGCGTGTGCGAGAGTGTGCGTGAGAGTGCGCGCGTGAGAGTGCGAGCGTGTGTGAGAGCGTGTGCGTGATGTTATAGTCATTGTTGCTGAACCGCTGAGATCAGTGGTAATTTTAGCTGGAGAGGGCAGTCAGCTCCTGTGAGAAGGTTGAGAATGTTTGTTCTGTCAGACGGTGTTTCTTCTGTTTGTGATCCTGTTATTCAGCAAACGAGAGACACGAGGAGGAATAAGATCAGGGTCTGAATCTAACTCTAGAAACTACCAGAAAAGGTGGCTGATAGATGAAAAATCATCAGCCTGTCAGATTTATTACCAGGCAATTTATTTAAAACACAATTTGTGTGCTCTACACAGTAAACCTTATATATAAAACATTTGTGATTATGGTAAAATCGCTTCAGCGGTTATCAGGGAAACATTCTAGAACTGCATCGTTGATCCGTTCATTCAGGATCGCATCGCATGCATTTCTTCTATCAGTCGATCTGATGATGGGCAGGTGTGCGTCGCTGTGTGTGAACAGAAAGCACACGGATACGGTTACTCTCTAGTAGACTCAATCCCAATTCTGTTTATACCCCTTCACCTCGTCCCTGGACACAGAGTGTTGTGGGGTAGAGGTGAAAATATTCCCCTAAGAAATAGGACACCACTACTACACCATCACACATCACCATACATCATCTAGCTCCTACAATACACTCTCACACACACACATACACATACATACAGACGCACGCACACATACACACAGATGCACGCACACATACACACAGATGCACACACACACTCACACACACACACATACAGACAGACGCACGCACACACACATACATACAGACACACACACACACACACACACATACACACGCAGACAGACAGACACACGCACGCACACATACATACAGATGCACACACACACACGCACACACACACACACACACACACACATACACACACACACACACACACACACACACACACACACACACACACGCACACATACATACAGACACACACACACATACATACAAACACACACACACACACACACACACGCACGCACACATACATACAGATGCACACACACGCACACACACGCACACACACATACATACAGAATTATTAACAAATTATTACTTTTCATTACAATATTCATTAATGCTAAAATGCTTACATTTATGTTTTTTGTTCACTCTGGCAGCTGTAGCCATTTATGCTGATGATTCTCATACCCCTTCATAGGGCTGTGCGACATTGAAACAAAATGATATATCTCTATTTTTTTATTTTTTTTTGATAATGATAATTAGACGATATTTTGGCGAGTGTGTTATTGTGCTGATATCTGTCTACCGTGGACGGCTGCGGTTTTTGATATTCTTCATATTCTGTGTGCTCAGTTCACATTAGTGATTAATTAATCTTTTCATACAAGATTAAAATGTTACATTTAATCAGTCAATTAAGATAATACACATTCAGGCTGTTACCAAACAAATGAAACCAGTATCAACTAAATTAATCTTTGCATCTGAATGTGTTTAGATGTATTTACACACTGTTTAAATGCTTTAACCTGCAGTTACAAATGCAGAATGTTTTGATATATTAAACATAAAACATTGAATACTGATATTTCAAATTATTTTAAAATGAACAGATACTTTAAATGTGAAATTAAAACCTCCAGCAAGTCACTGTTAACAAGTGAGTCACTGCGAATGAACCGAATCATTGTGACTGAACCGAATCATTGTGACTGAACCGAATCACTGCGAATGAACCGAATCATTGCGACTGAACCGAATCACTGCAAATGAACCGAATCATTGTGACTGAACCGAATTACTGCGAATGAACCGAATCATTGTGAATGAACCGAATCACTGCGAATGAACCGAATCATTGCGACTGAACCGAATCACTGCGAATGAACCGATTCATTGTGACTGAACCGAATTACTGCGAATGAACCGAATCATTGTGACTGAACCGAATCACTGCGAATGAACCGAATCATTGCGACTGAACCGAATCACTGCGAATGAACCGAATCATTGTGACTGAACCGAATCACTGCGAATGAACCGAATCATTGCGACTGAACCGAATCACTGCGAATGAACCGAATCATTGTGACTGAACCGAATTACTGTGAATGAACCGAATCATTGCGAATGAACCGAATCATTGCGACTGAACCGAATCGTTTAAACAATTGATTCATTCAGGAACGAATCACTGTCATGTTGCTCAGAGACACTAAACAGTGCTGTAGCTGTGTTTGGATTATTTGTGTTGGTGAAATAGAGCAATATTGTGTCTAAAACATAACTCTCTTAATATTAACTTATTGTTAATTGAACTGATGTATAAATCAGTATCACGTTTATAATCGTGCTTATTTTTTAAAGAAAAAACGGCACTCTTCGTGTGATTTTAACCATATGAAATGTAAATATATACATTTTCTGCCCATATCTTGAATTTTGTGATCATTCTTAATGCATTTTATTAAACTGAAACACAGTCTAGTCTAGACTTCATCACGTGATGTAGCTGTTCTGTTAAATACTGGATAATGTCAAATTGCACGTCGTTAAAACAACAATTACGATGTTATCGCAGATGATGTATATCGCACACCCCTACCCCTTCGTTTGAAGAGTGGTCCCTAAACCTCTTTGTTTGAAGAGTGGTCCCTAAACCCCTTCGTGTGAAGAGTGGTCCCTAAACCTCTTCGTTTGAAGAGTGGACCCTAAACCTCTTTGTTTGAAGAGTGGACCCTAAACCTCTTTGTTTGAAGAGTGGTCCCTAAACCTCTTCGTTTGAAGAGTGGTCCCTAAACCTCTTCGTGTGAAGAGTGGTCCCTAAACCTCTTCGTGTGAAGAGTGGTCCCTAAACCTCTTTGTCTGAAGAGTGGTCCCTAAACCTCTTCGTTTGAAGAGTGGACCCTAAACCTCTTTGTTTGAAGAGTGGACCCTAAACCTCTTTGTCTGAAGAGTGGACCCTAAACCTCTTCGTGTGAAGAGTGGTCCCTAAACCTCTTCGTTTGAAGAGTGGACCCTAAACCTCTTCGTTTGAAGAGTGGACCCTAAACCTCTTCGTTTGAAGAGTGGACCCTAAACCTCTTTGTTTGAAGAGTGGTCCCTAAACCTCTTTGTTTGAAGAGTGGTCCCTAAACCTCTTTGTTTGAAGAGTGGACCCTAAACCTCTTTGTTTGAAGAGTGGTCCCTAAACCTCTTTGTTTGAAGAGTGGACCCTAAACCTCTTTGTTTGAAGAGTGGACCCTAAACCTCTCTGTTTGAAGAGTGGACCCTAAACCTCTTTGTTTGAAGAGTGGTCCCTAAACCTCTCTGTTTGAAGAGTGGACCCTAAACCTCTTTGTTTGAAGAGTGGACCCTAAACCTCTTTGTTTGAAGAGTGGACCCTAAACCTCTTCGTTTGAAGAGTGGACCCTAAACCTCTTCGTTTGAAGAGTGGACCCTAAACCTCTTCGTTTGAAGAGTGGACCCTAAACCTCTTCGTTTGAAGAGTGGACCCTAAACCTCTTCGTTTGAAGAGTGGACCCTAAACCTCTTCGTTTGAAGAGTGGACCCTAAACCTCTTCGTTTGAAGAGTGGACCCTAAACCTCTTCGTTTGAAGAGTGGACCCTAAACCTCTTTGTTTGAAGAGTGGACCCTAAACCTCTTTGTTTGAAGAGTGGACCCTAAACCTCTTTGTTTGAAGAGTGGTCCCTAAACCTCTTTGTTTGAAGAGTGGTCCCTAAACCTCTTTGTTTGAAGAGTGGACCCTAAACCTCTTTGTTTGAAGAGTGGTCCCTAAACCTCTTTGTTTGAAGAGTGGACCCTAAACCTCTTTGTTTGAAGAGTGGTCCCTAAACCTCTTTGTTTGAAGAGTGGTCCCTAAACCTCTTTGTTTGAAGAGTGGACCCTAAACCTCTTTGTTTGAAGAGTGGTCCCTAAACCTCTCTGTTTGAAGAGTGGACCCTAAACCTCTTTGTTTGAAGAGTGGACCCTAAACCTCTCTGTTTGAAGAGTGGACCCTAAACCTCTTCGTTTGAAGAGTGGTCCCTAAACCTCTTTGTTTGAAGAGTGGACCCTAAACCTCTTTGTTTGAAGAGTGGTCCCTAAACCTCTTTGTTTGAAGAGTGGTCCCTAAACCTCTTTGTTTGAAGAGTGGTCCCTAAACCTCTTTGTTTGAAGAGTGGACCCTAAACCTCTTTGTTTGAAGAGTGGACCCTAAACCTCTTTGTTTGAAGAGTGGTCCCTAAACCTCTTTGTTTGAAGAGTGGTCCCTAAACCTCTTTGTTTGAAGAGTGGACCCTAAACCTCTTTGTTTGAAGAGTGGACCCTAAACCTCTTTGTTTGAAGAGTGGACCCTAAACCTCTTTGTTTGAAGAGTGGACCCTAAACCTCTTTGTTTGAAGAGTGGTCCCTAAACCTCTTTGTTTGAAGAGTGGTCCCTAAACCTCTTTGTTTGAAGAGTGGATCCTAAACCTCTTTGTTTGAAGAGTGGTCCCTAAACCTCTTTGTTTGAAGAGTGGACCCTAAACCTCTTTGTTTGAAGAGTGGACCCTAAACCTCTTTGTTTGAAGAGTGGACCCTAAACCTCTTCGTTTGAAGAGTGGACCCTAAACCTCTTCGTTTGAAGAGTGGACCCTAAACCTCTTTGTTTGAAGAGTGGACCCTAAACCTCTTTGTTTGAAGAGTGGACCCTAAACCTCTTCGTTTGAAGAGTGGTCCCTAAACCTCTTCGTTTGAAGAGTGGTCCCTAAACCTCTTTGTTTGAAGAGTGGTCCCTAAACCTCTTTGTTTGAAGAGTGGTCCCTAAACCTCTTTGTTTGAAGAGTGGTCCCTAAACCTCTTTGTTTGAAGAGTGGACCCTAAACCTCTTTGTTTGAAGAGTGGACCCTAAACCTCTTCGTTTGAAGAGTGGACCCTAAACCTCTTTGTTTGAAGAGTGGACCCTAAACCTCTTTGTTTGAAGAGTGGACCCTAAACCTCTTTGTTTGAAGAGTGGACCCTAAACCTCTTTGTTTGAAGGTCTATCCTAAAGAGAACCAGCCCCCCGTCCTCACGGCTCCAGACGGTAGAGATGTGATCGGGTCTCAGAGAGGCTGATGTGTTGTTGGATCTGTGTCTGCAGAACCCATGCTGAGCGCTCTGCTGCGCCGGATGCCCGGTCTGGAGGCCTGCGAGATCCAGCAGCTGGTCAACTGCCCAGAATCCTTCACTCCGGACATGCGCTGCCTGATGGGAGAGACTCCGGGCGTGAGCGGGTACTTCGTGCTGGCGGGCATGAACTCGTCCGGCCTGGCGTTCGCCGGCGGAGCGGGGAAGTAAGGCAGCAGCGGAGCTGGAGGTTTCTGTGGTTTATAAGTTCATATAAGCAGCTTTATTTCTGCAGGTATCTGGCGGAGTGGATCACGTACGGATACCCCAGCGCTAGCGTCTGGCCGCTGGACATCAGTCGCTTCGGGAATCTGCAGAGCAGCCGTACGTTCCTGCGGCACCGTGTGATGGAGGTCATGCGTGAGTATTACTCACAACTAGGGATCGTTTACATTTTACCGATACTCTTATTGATACTATTTCAGGGATGTGATTTATGGATTTGCATATTTTCTGACCTCTGAGGGACGACCCATGTGATTCGCGTAGATCCAAGGTTTTTTTTTGGGAGGGGGTTACTACATGATAATAGCCTTAAAGAGACAGTACACCCAAAAATGATCATTTACTCATCCTCAAGCAGATCCAAACCTGTATGAATGTGTTTGTTCTGAACACAAAGGAAGATATTCTGAAGAAAGTGTGTAATCAGGCTGTTTTGGGACACCATTGACTTCAATAGTAGAAGAAAATACTGCTCTATTTCCCTCATTCTTCAGAATATCTTCCAGAACAAACACATTCATACAGGTTTGGATCTACTTGAGGGTGAGTAAATGATGACTGACTGTTCATTTTTGGGTGCACTGTCTCTTTAAGATTTTACCTAAATAAACTGCATAAAGATTTTCTAAAACATCATGGACTGAATGGTTCTGAAGGCGCTGAAACGTGTTACTCGACCTGGTTTTAATTTGCATTTGGGAACGCAACATTCATCATTAGAAACGTTTATAAACATGTTGTTGTTTACAAAGAGAATTTCAGTGTCACATGATCTTCAGAAATCATTCTAATATTTATATATATATATTTTTTTTTTTTGCTGAAAAAAAATTGCTGCTCAAGAAACATTTCTCGTTCTATTTTTGTGGCTACCACTCAAACATTTGCATAAGATGATAAAAAATGTTATGCATGCATGAAAGTGATAAAAAGTGAGTGAAGACATTTAAAATGATTTCTATTTAATAAATGCATTAACAAATTTAATTAATATATTTGATAAATGCAAATAAATTCCGTTCATTAAACTTTATATTTATCAAAAATCCTGAAAAATAGTGTATCACCATTTCCACTCAAAATATGACAATATATTAAAATTGAAAAAAATAATAATTTGTAATAATATTTCACTATATTACTGTATTTTTTTTTACTTTATTTTGATCAAATAAATTCAGCCTTGATGAGCAGAAGATATTTATTTCAAAATCATTAATAACTGCAATGTTTACAAACTTTTGGCAGGTACTTTAATAATAATAATAATAATAACAATTCTATATACTTTACTATAATATATTATAGTACTTTATTATAATTATATTGTTATCATGATTATTAAATGCTGCTTTTTATTTTTTACCGGACAATAGTATGTATTATTATCTAAAATATGCTAAAATATTTATTTTTAATTATAAGTGCTAGGGGCGTGGCTTTAATAATAAGTGTGAGGGGCGTGGCTTGTGGGCGTGGCCAGATTTTCCTTCTGTGTTGTATCTAGCTGATCATGTGCCTGCATTTGGTGCAAAGAGATATGATGTGAAAAGTTATTTTAATACTGCTACTGTATTAACGTTCTTCAGTCAAGAGCAGCGAGATGTTTTATTTTATTAACATTAAATGAAAATCGTGTCATTATTGTACTCGCTCTCGTTGTTTTAAACCTGAATGCATTTCTTTCTTCTGTTGAACATAAAAGTTATTTTGAAGAATGTTGGAATAATGCACGATATTGTTTTTTTGCCGATATCTGATATGATTTTTCAGCTCATTTTGGCCGATACCGATATATTTCCTTTTGTTTGGAAACTACACCAAGCCTCTCCTGTGTAGAAATTATAAGCTAAGTATTTTTAATTTTGGTTAGTTTTTAACAAGAACTTATTTGTTAGAATTACATAAATAATAATAAAGTTATTTCATATTGACAGTATATTATAAATAAACTATATATGCATTTTTTTCCCAGAAAGATGCCGTGATAACCTTAAAATTTAATTTTAAGTTTTAACATTTCTAAATGGTTTAAAGCTCATAATTTGTTTAAAAATGATAACATATTACACATTAATGAATAAATCAGTATATATAGATTTTTTGTTTAAGTGCATGTTTTTTTATAGCTTCTGACCTTTAAATCAAAACATACTCATTATTTTATGACATCAATTACTGCTTTATTTAATCAGAAACACTCTAAATATTATAAGTAGGCCAACAGCGCCCCCTACGGATTAAACTCGTTACCGAGCGGTCATTAGGACCCGGGGGGGGGGTATTACTGTTGACTCTATCACTCACCGAACACATTCTGTAGTGCTTCACAGATTAAATACAGAGATCATAACTCTCCATATAATCATCATTCAGACATAACTGTGCTTCAGGAGTGATCCACACACACTGATCTAATCACTAACACACCCTGAGCACATGTGAGTTATGTATTCCTCTTATCGGCAACACATATCGGTATAATTTTTCATATCAGGCCGATGCCGATATTTACATTTAAAGCCATTATCGGCCGATATCAGTCTGATAATATCACTAAATCAAATTCAATGTGGACCAGCAACTGTTTGATTACGTTCTTCAAAATATCATCTTTTGTGTTCAGCACAATTAATACAGGTTTGGGTCGACATGTGAGTGAGTAAATAATGACGAAGTTATCTGAGGTTCATCAGGTGTTTCTCGGGTCTGTTTCTTCACCGGTTTGTTCTGTGTGTGCTCCGTCAGCGCTGCTGTACGAGCTGAAGGTTCCTCGCTGGGACTTCCAGACGGGTCGGCAGCTGCGCACCAGTCCGCTGTACGACCGCTTGGACACGCAGGGAGCGCGCTGGATGGAGAAGCACGGCTTCGAGAGAGCCAAGTACTTCGTTCCAGCCGGGAAAGGTGAGAAACCACGTCTGATCAGACTGTGTCACACATACATGATGAGTACTGCTGTGCTCAGATCACATATCAGTTATGTATTCACCAGTAACACTCATTACTAGTTACTCCTTTCAAAAGTAACATTATTACTTTCTAGTTACATTGTTTCTTCACGCTGCACAGACAGTGTATCTTCTACAGAAATGTTACTAATAACATATTTCTGCTTCATCATTTGACCAAAATCCACATTGTATCGCAGTTATTACTCAAACACTCAATAATTAACAGTGACATTCAAGCAGAAGTGTTGTATTAATCTCATTAATTGTCATGTGTAGCTTAATTGTAATTTCTCCGTTACACATATATGATTATATTTCATTGTATTTTATCAAGTTTGTAAGAAACTGTTTAATTTTCCAAAAATATTTTTAATTATAGTAATATAATGCTGATCAGAGGGATGTAACGCCAGAGTACAGTAATACACAACAGTGTCCAGATCATCTTTTTTCCTGACAAAATCAATATTACGCAATATTTCTATCTGCTGAATGTAAGCTTTTCCATATTTCCGAGCTCGTCTGCTGCACCTCATCACATATGTTAAAATTATGAACATAAATCTAGGAATTATTTGATTGTTGGATTATAAATCAGCGGGGTTGAGCTGATGGTAAGTGTAATATTATTACTGAACTCTTATTAGTAATTAGTTACACTACTAGTTACTGCAAAAATTAATATTATTACAGTAACTAGTTACTGCCCAACACTGAAAACCAGTCATAATGGTCAATTTTCTGAAATTTAGATTTATGCATCATCTGAAAGCTCCATTGATGTATGGTTTGTTATGATAGGACAATATTTGTAAATCTGGAATCTGAGGGTGCAAAAAAATCTAAATATTGAGAAAATCATCTTTAAAGTTGTTCAAATGAAGTTCTTAGCAATGCATATTACTAATCAAAAATTAAGTTTTGATATATTTACGGTAGGAAATTTACTAAATATCAAACATGATGTTTACTTAATATCCTAATGATTTTTGGCATAAAAGAAAAATGTATAATTTTGACCCATACAATGTATTGTTGGCTATTGCTACAAATATACCTGTGTTACTTATGACTGCTTTTGTGCTCCAGGGACACATATTTAATGTAGCAAAAATATTGAAACATGACAATGACGAAGACAATACAATAAATGTTAATAAAAACATGCTGTAGATGATAATATGATAAAAACAGTAACAGTGCATGTAGTTTAGTGACAGGCTTCAGTGCAGCAGCTATAAAAACAGCACAGTGGCGCCATCATGTGTTCACTTCATATATCTGCTCCTTAAATCGTGCTGTAAAACAGCTTCATCACTGAATCCTTTGTTTTGTGTTGTGCTTGTTAAAGTTTATTTATGGTTAGCGTGTTATGGATCGTCAGTGAACAGACACAGATTCTCACTTCTGCCAGGTTTCGTACCGTGAATAAGACGCCTTTAAGTTTGTGTCCAAGCCTTGAACTAGAAGTGTACTTCATCAAGATTTAATAGATCAGCTCCATCAGATGAGCGATCAGCACGCTTTACCATTTTGAAAACTGAAATGTCCCATAATGCACCTTGTCTTCATCCGCACAGATCTGCTGGCGCTGGATCAGAGCAAGACCTTCTACAAGCCGGACTGGTTTGATATCGTGGGCGCGGAGGTGAAGTGCTGTAAGGAGGCGGTGTGCATCATCGACATGTCCTCCTTCACCAAGTTTGAGCTCACGGTGAGTCCTGTGTTGTGTGAGAGCGAGCGGAGGTCTGCCGGCTCCGGTGTGTGACTGCTGTCTGTGTTTGTCTCAGTCTGCCGGAGATCAGGCCCTGCAGCTGCTACAGAGACTGTGTGCTAATGATCTGGACGTCCCTGTCGGTCACATCGTCCACACAGGTATGCTGAACCACAGAGGAGGCTACGAGAACGACTGCAGCGTCGTGCGGCTCAGCAAGAACAGGTCTGTGAGCTCTCTGTCAAATCCAGGCTAAAGCCTCGAATCTAATAGTGAGATAACGAGCATCAAAGTTTGATTTCAACCATTCACTATGATTTCAGTCCTTGACATGGTCTTACTCAGTCAATATAACAATGTTCTTTACCTAATGAAGAATGATTTTACTGTATGCAGTAAACAGTAAATCACACACAAATGACTTAAGCTGGGTTTTCACAGCAATTTTGAGTTTCTGACATAACTCCTGCAGGTTTATGCATTATAGTACAATAGATTTATATGATACAATATTGCAATCAGAGAGCTGCAGCACCGCGTTCAGTGCAAATGAAGAAGATCTGTGTATCTGAACTCAGACAGAGGTCAGTTTGGCAGTCGGCAGTAGGGCTGAACGATTTTGGAAAATAATCTAATTGCGATTTTTTTTACCAATATTGCGATTGCTATTTAATATGCAATTTTTTTTTTTAAAGCTCTTTATATTCTGTATTATTCAACAAAGACAAGCAATAAATCATTGTATAGTATGCAGCGTTGGCCACGTTACTTTAAAAAAGTAATTAGTTATATTACTAGTTACTTCTCACAAATAGTAACTGAGTTACATCATTATAAAAGTAACTAATTACCAGGGAAAGTAACTATTGTTACTTTTTTTTTTTTAAATGTTCAAATATGTCAAATAACTTGGATGTCCCAAATATTAAATGTTAAATGGACACTAAATAGAATAAATCATTATTATAAAACATTGCACACTTATCTACACTATTGTAATGTTTCTGTGGCACAATGTGAGAGACACCTATCAAATTATATTGATTATTGTAAATATTATCAACCCTCTATGGACACCGTGGCAATATAATCTGCATTGGCTTGTCATTTTTTATAGTATATCGTATAATTAATATTGGCCTGGTGAGTAAACTAAAAAAATTATATTGCCAAGGTGTCCATAGAGGGTTGATCATATTTACAATAATCAATTGAATGATTTTCAATTATATATAATTATATCTATATAAAGCTTATGTTTGTAAAATGGCAGTTTTTTAAAAAATATCTCACTTAGCATCAGTCAGTCAAAACATTATAATATGATATTATGATAATTTAGCATTAAATTTGAGCAGTATATGATGATATAACTTTAGTAATTAGAATAACCAAGTATGAATGCATATTCATGTTGACTGAACTGAGGACTGGTGCTTAAGATATTGTTTGTCATTTAGTGTTTATATAAAAAAAGGAAAATCTACAAATAATACTGATAAGATAACAAAACTACAACGAATTATACCACTAATAACAATATAAAACGCACTAAGGATTAATGAGCTGCTGGGTTCATGAATATTAATCAGGTTGTCTGCGTTCGCTCGAATTGATTCGCTGAAATCAAAACAGGGATGATAATAGGTGAGCGCCGGCCAATGAGATTGCCGTTTACGCATTAGCTCCGCCCACTAGCGGAGAACCCAGCAGTTCTTAAAAGCTGAAGAATTTCAAAGAAACTCTGTTATTTTGACACGAAAACACAACAAAGGATATCGTTTACATGTAGCGCGTCAATTCTGCATGTTATGTAAGACCCGCGGACACGAAAACAACCCGCGGCAAACTGCGGACTCGGCAACATAGCGTGCCAACGTGATGCTTCCTCTGAAGACTGCTTAGATGTGTTTGACTTGAAGCAGCGCTGCTGGACCGATCGCTGTGTGTGTCATCAAAGTACTGCGAGAGCTATAAGAGAGCGTCTCCTTATGCTTTCTCTCACCGCACTTTGATGACATACGATCGATCTTCAAGTCGAACACACCGCTTTACTCTCGCGTGTCACGTGACAGTGTAATCGCAGCCTCTGCGGTTGAAGAATCGCGTTTTCTCATATCGCGATATTATCGCAAATGCAATTAACCGTTCAGCCCTAGTCGGCAGCCTTAAAGAGCAGGTCTTATGGTATTTTAACGTGTCCTAATATTGTGTTAGAATCCCCTACAACAGGTTTAAATCCATCTAAGCTCAGAAAACATTGTAATTTTCTCAGAATATGCATTTAATATTAGAATCGTTTGTCAGTGATTTCAAAAGTGATTCGTTCGAAGCAGTTCTGAGCTCAAGGTCTGTAAACTCCTCCCCTTCCAGAAGCCTGCTCTGCTCTGATTGGTCAGCTGGACAAGTAGGGATGGGCGATATGGGCTATTTATTGCAATAACAATATCAATGACGATTATTCAGGGAATCTTATGCGTCCACTAAATGTATTGTTATGAAAAGTATTATCCTTCCTATTTTCACCCTGGTGTTGTGTGCATTACTGAGTACACACGTGATGTAATGACTGTTTAATTCATCCTGGAAGCCAGGGGGCGCTCTTGCGCAGAAACTCAACATGCGTCACAGAAGTAATAGCACTCCCTGATATGGACAAAAGTATCCAGTTATCACTGAATTAAACGCACAACGGAGATTTTAACTGATGAAACTTGAAGACAATAAACATAAGATTGCGACAATGTGTTTTTCAAGCAAAATCTTGGGTATTTTTGTAAGGATAAAGTATATTTATAATGCAATGCTTATCAACATAGCCTTCATCGCTGTATATAATGCTATAAAATAGTATGATTTCTGCCTCATTCTGTAATGTGATACCACATCTGATCACAAAGTTATTTCAAACACTCAATTATGTTATGAAGTTAATGTCAATAAATGGTATTGTTGTTGGACAACATGTTTGTATACAGGCTCATGCATATGCTATATTGTGCTACTGTAGTACATTTATTCAAGGCTCAGACTGATTGTTGTGCACTGAAACCCTGACCAAACCAGAGTCAACTCTGAGAGACCAGATCTTTATTTATCATGCACTTTGAGACTGAAGGATAGCTACATTACAAACGGCAAAAAAGCTATTTTTTGAAAACCCGTATGACCTGCTCTTTAAGTAGCAAGTGTTTAGGAGTCAGAGCGCTGTTTAACATGCTGGGATATTACTCAATACAACAAAACCCAGCAAAACCGCTCGTTTCTGATAATGCATTCACGAACAATTCGGTTCTCAGCTGATTAGATCAGATTCACTGATGCCCCTTCTCCACCAAGGCAGTTCCAGTGCTGGTTCAGAGCCTAGTTTCAAACCGGTTCTTTGTCTTTCGACACCCAAAGCACCAGCTCCGGACCAGGAAAAGCGGTTCGTAAGTAGCACCAAAACATTGCTGGGCTAGAAGGAAGAACCGCTTGCGTCAGGGGCTGGGGTTACCGTGAACAACAAGACGAACAGAAACTTTGGACCACCATATTTAAAATAGCAGCTAAACACGAACACGTTGGATTCGCCGTGTTTGGATGCCGATGTAGATTCACAAAGCCATGAACGTCAATAACAACACAACGTCCGCCATTGTTGATAGTTTGTTTAGGCTTGTTCGGGATGGATCGGCGCTGCACGGAGGCATCGGGGTGCTGCGGGAGCGACTGGACAGCTGACGGCTCTTTTGGATCGCTCTCGCGGTGCTTTAGTGTGTTGTGTGCCGATCGATCAGAGTGGCGCGATGCACTTCGAACAAGTCTGTTGTGTTTGGTGCTGCCGCGCTCGTGAAACGAAACATGAACGTATTCAGTGACGTAAGACCTGGCTCTCTCTGTGGAAAAGCAACCGGTTCTTAAAGGGCTCGCCAGTCGAACCAACTAAGAACTGGCAGTAGCACTGGCTCTGAACCAGCACCTGGTTCCTGCTGGTGGAAAGGGGGTATGAGATCTTCAAATCAGTTCTTTATTCATACCTGCAAACTAGTGGCTTTTCGGCGAGATTCGCCGGTTTGAATCAAAATGTCATTTATGTGAATCGTCTAGCACACATCCGCATGTAAACAAGCAGACACAATTTGTAATACAATATTGACTGTTTTTGCTCAAGTTCGCTGATGAAGATTCAATCAAAGCCACAGCAGAAGTGTTTTGTGTCTCTGAACAACACATCAGTGATTCGTTACTGAATGAATCCATGTTTTTGAACGAATCAAGTGAGTCAATGATTCAGTAAACAGAACGAATCAGCCGTTTGAATGAATGACTAACGACTCGCTCATTAAAACAGTCATTTACCGCCATCTACTGGTGCTTTGGTTTCATATTTAAAAGTATAGCATTTTTCCTGACATTTTTAACTTGTATGTTCAAACATTAATCTTATAAAATTATGCATTTGAAGTTTTGTGGTGTAAATGCATTTATGGCAGCTCGGCTTCATCAAACAGTTTGTAAATACATCTAATGCCTCTTCAGATGCAGTTTACTCTGCAGTGAACATTAAAATTTGCAAAAATAAATGACTCCATTGTTCACAAAGACGAGTATGAACGCTGATGACGAGAGTTGCACTGTCCAAAACGTTTGTGGGATAAATGTGCTTTTTTTACTTGAAGCATATATTGTGTTTTTCCTTTATTTTGTCGTCGGAGTGCATCAGAACGCTTCATTTACATGTTAAATTCAGGGCCCTCAGATCCCCTACAAGGGTCACATTCTGAACTATATCACCTTTTTCACCTCTTGTGAGTTTGCAGGTGTGTTTATTATTGACTGGTTCTCTGGTTTCTTCAGTTTCTTCATCATTTCTCCCACCGATCAGCAAGTTCACTGCTGGTCTTGGATTAAGAAACACATGCCCAGTGATCCCCAGCTCCACCTGGAGGACGTCAGCTGGAAGTACACAGGTCAGACCAGCTCAAACTCTCATGAAATCTGTCTAACTAGAGAGTGAATGTATGAAATGAAACGACCCCATTAGAGAAAGGCCTGATCTCTGACACCTGTGTTCTCCTCAGCTCTGAATCTGATTGGTCCTCGAGCCATGGACGTGTTGTCTGAGCTCTCGTATGTGTCCATGACTCCAGAACACTTCCCGTCGCTCTTCTGTAAGGTGAGACCAGCACTGGAGATATTCACATTGATGCTGCTGCAGAGTGTGGTTCAGGTGAGGACTACCTGTGCTGTGTTTTGCAGGAGATGAGTGTGGGTTACGCTAACGGCATCAGGGTCATGAGTATGACGCACACCGGAGAGCCGGGCTTCATGCTGTATGTTCCCATAGAGGTACATCACTCCGACTCACATCTACACTGTACTGAAATAAACAAAATATAATCATTGTACAAAAACTGTAAGAATAGAGATGTGCTGTAAGGGGCTGTTGACGCTGGAGTGTTCATGCTTCTAAAAACAGCCAAACACAGTGTGTCCAAATGAAACGGATATCAGGACACATTTTTAAAGTGCCCCTATTATGGGTTATGAAAGTTCATATTTTGGTTTTGGGATCCCTAACAACAGGTTGACATGCATGCAAGGTCAAAAAAACTTTAATTTTCTTATAATATGCATTATTTTTAGCTTATTTGCTCAATGACTCCTAAACAATTCATTTTTCCAAACCCCTCCTTTGTGTGACGCTACTCTGCTCTGATTGGTCGATTTCATTTAAAGCAGTGTTTGTGAGAGCAGTGTTACTTTGTGTACAGCGTTACCAGGGGAACAGATATTTTACACACACACACACACACACACACACACACACACACACACACTCTCACTCACTCACTCACTCACTCACTCACTCACACACACTCACACACACACAGACACACTCTCACACACACTCACTCACTCACACACACGCAGACACACACACAGACATGCACGCACACTCACACTCACACACACACACACACACACAGACTCACACTCACACACACACACAGACTCTCACACTCACACACACACACACAGACACACTCACAGACACACTCACACTCACACACACACACACACACACACACACTCACTCACTCACTCACTCACTCACTCACACACACACACTCACACACACTCACTCACACACACACACGCAGACACACTCACTCACTCACACACACTCACACACACACACACACACACACACAGACACACACTCACTCACTCACTCACTCACTCACTCACTCACTCACTCACTCACACACACACACACACACACGCAGACACACACACAGACACACTCATTCACACACACTCACACACACTCACACACTCACACACACACTCGCACTCGCACACGCACACACTCACACTCACACTCACACACACACTCACACACACTCACTCACTCACTCACACACAGACACACTCACTCACACACACGCAGACACACACACAGACACACACACAGACACACACACAGACACACACACAGACACACTCACTCACACACACACTCACACACTCACACACACTCACACTCACACACACTCACACTCACACACACACACACACACACACACACACACACTCACACACACACTCACACACACACTCACACACACACTCACACACTCACACTCACACACACACACACTCACACACTCACACTCACACACACACACACGTGAACGCTGTAGTGTTCTGTGGTGATGAGACGCTGCTCTTCTTCTCCCAGTATGCACTGCACGTGTATAATGAAGTGATGTCCGTGGGGCAGAAGTACGGCATCAGGAACGCGGGGTACTACGCTCTGCGCAGTCTGCGGATTGAGAAGTTCTTTGCGTTCTGGGGCCAGGATCTGGACTCGTTCACCACGCCGCTGGAGTGCGGACGGGAGTTCAGGGTCAAGTTTGACAAGGTCAGTTTCAACCTTATATCTGTATTCCAAAGCATTCATGAATTATAAGAGTTTAAGTTTGGATAGTGCACTTTCACGTATATGTTCAAAAATGGGGGGGGTGACAGTTAAGGGGTTAATATTCACAGACACTAATCCATATTTAGGGCTCTATGAAATCAGTTTTATTTTTTCCCAAATTCATTTTTTTCCGTTTTAATTTTTCTGGACTCATTTTTATTGGTCAAATTGAAGTTTATTAATCAAAAGCATGCCTAATTAATTAAAATCATGAAACTTATACAATTTAACATTAATTTATTAAAAGAGTAACTAAAAATGACATGTTTAGGCTCGTATGAAATGTTTATTTTTTTCTCACCTTATGTTTTATTGTTACCAAATTCTGTGTTTTATCACGTCTGATTATTTGAATGCATACAAACAATTATTTATTCTTACAGTAGCTTATGAACCCCCCCCCCCTTAGAAATTCTGTGTTGTGTATTTAAATTTTACTGTTTATCAGATGAAGACATAAAACATTGATTTAATTTATATTTTAATTAATGAAAATTAAACAGTAAATCCCCTTTATTTGCCAATAAATTTTAATATTAAAATTAAAATATTTTGTGATTATTTCTTAAAAAATAAAGTTATTATTTATCAGCAGTAGTAGCAGTATTACGTTCATTCTAGTAAATAATAGTAATATAGCTATTTCTGACACAATGTCTTCAAGTTAAACAGGACTTTTATTTTGACGGGTTGCCGAGTAAAGTTCTGTGTGTATATGATATGACTAGTTTTACTCAAATGAAATGGTAAAATGCTGGTTTTGATCAGTTTTGGAGATATTGTTGATGTATTTATGTCTTCATTGAGACGTCAGACGCTGAAATCACGCGCTCTGTGTATGTAGTAAACAAAACCCTGCTCCATTCACACAGAGACACATGCAGGATTCAGATTTACATCAGATACTAGTCCAGATCACCATTTGATTTAAGACCTACTTTTGATTAATGCATCCAAACTTTGACAAACTCCGTGACATTAAACTGTAAATACAGTTGTTATGACTGGATTCCGTCCGTGTTTTCTGCATCACGTGAATCTTGAGATATTGTTTTGATTTAGGTGTACTGTCCTACTTTTGATGCATCATCCAAAATGTGGCAAATTCCGTGAGATTCGGCGCTGTGCAGTGAATTGTGTATTTGTGGCGATGCTTCTCTAGATGAGTGCTGTTGTGTTGGTCTCTCTCAGGACACAGATTTCCTCGGCCGGGACGCTCTGCTGCGGCAGCGACTGGAGGGAGTCTCACGGCGCTTCGTGATGCTGGTTCTGGAGGATCACGACACGGAGCAGGACGTCTGGCCCTGGTGGGGCGAGCCCATCTACCGCAGCGGAGAGCTGGTCGGAGTCACCACCAGCAGCGCCTACAGCTACACGCTCCAGCGCCACGTGTGTCTGGGCTTCCTCAGCCCCGTCAACCCCGACGGCTCTCCGGCTGCGGTCACCGCCGACTTCATCAACCGCGGAGACTACGAGCTGGACATCGCCGGACAGAGGTTCCCAGCCAAAGCCAAGCTCTACCCCTTCAGCTCGCTCTTCACTCAGCAGAAGCGGCGCAAGGACGACGTGGAGCTCAGCAACTTCCAGAGCAAGTGAAGACGAGCTCGGTGTGTGTGCGTCACCGCTCTAGAAGTGTGTTAGGGCTGTTGGTGTTATAGTGTGTGTCCGGAACAGGTGGACAGACACGGTCCGGTTTTGACAGTTATTAGAAAGCATAATTGACTTCAGACTTACTAAATAGTTGAACTTTTGCTCTGTTGATCCGTCTTCAACACTGAAAAAAATGCTTTTCTTACTTAGCTTTTTTGTGTTGTTTCCAGGCAAAATATCTAAAAATTCTGAAATCAAGATTTTCTAGACAAGTAAAAATTATTGTTTTGTTTCCAGGCAAAATATAAAAAAATTCTGAAATCAAGATTTTCTAGACAAGTAAAAATTATTGTTTTGTTTCCAGGCAAAATATAAAAAAATTCTGAAATCAAGATTTTCTAGACAAGTAAAAATTATTGTTTTGTTTCCAGGCAAAATATCAAAAAATTCTGAAATTAAGATTTTCCAGATAAGTAAAAATTATTGTTTTGTTTCCAGCCAAAATATCAAAAAATTCTAAAATCAAGATTTTCTAGACAAGTAAAAATTGTTTTGTTTCCAGCCAAAATATCTAAAAAATCTAAAATTAAGATTTTCTAGACAAGTAAAAATTGTTTTGTTTTCAGAAAACACGTCAAAATTAAGTGAGTTTTTGCTTGGAACGAGCAATTGTATTCTGTTTGAAATAAGATTAATGTGCTTGTTTTAAGGA
>JALXFT010004123.1:0-5000 GCA_023376895.1 Aspiorhynchus laticeps
TCCTTACGAATCAAGCTCTTTAATTCAAATCTTAGAAGTGATATAATTGCTTTATATGATAACCTGTTTATAGTGTTTTATGATCTTTCTCCTGCTTGCCTGGACTTTGTCTTGTTTTGATTCTGATGTTCCTGCGAGTGTCCTGAAACTATCTCCGTCTCTGTCCAGGCTCTTGAGGAGGCGGAGCTCCGGCTTCAGCGGGAGGAGCTGCAGTGGGAGGAGTCAGTGGATGGGCGGGGCTGTTCGAGCTCAGATGATGATGATGATGAAGAGGAGGATGTGTTAATGGTGGATGGTGGAGTCGCTTCTGTCCTGCAGGAGGTGCTCTTCAGGAGGCAGTGTTTGACTGACAGGTGTGGCTCACCATTATACTGACTGTGTGTGTGTGTGTGTGTGAGAGTGTGTGTGTGAGTGAGGCTGAGAGTGTGTGTGTGAGTGTGAGAGTGAGACTGAGAGTGTGTGTGTGAATGTGAGAGTGCGTGAGAGTGAGAGTGAGACTGAGAGTGTGAGTGAATGTGAGAGTGTGTGAGACTGAGAGTGAGAGTGAGAGTGAGAGTGAGTGAGTGAGTGTGTGTGTGAATGTGAGAGTGCGTGAGAGTGAGACAGAGTGTGTGAGAGTGTGAGAGTGTGAGTGAATGTGAGTGTGTGAGACTGAGAGTGTGTGTGAGAGTGAGACTGAGAGTGTGTGTGTGAATGTGAGAGTGAGAGTGAGACTGAGAGTGTGTGTGAGAGAGTGAGACTGAGAGTGTGAGTGAATGTGAGAGTGTGTGAGACTGAGAGTGTGTGTGAGAGTGAGACTGAGAGTGTGTGTGTGAATGTGAGAGTGTGTGAGACTGAGAGTGAATGTGAGAGTGTGTGAGACTGAGAGTGTGTGTGAGAGTGTGAGAGTGACACCGTGTCCTAACTACACGCGACGCGACGCCGCGACACGCGATAAAAGGTATCTTTTCCATGTTAATCTGAGGTTTTGTCCTAACTAGCCGCGACGGCGACACGCGAAATTTCTAATTTAGAAACAGTTTCTATTTCCGCGACGTCGCGGCTGAAAGACCCGCCCACACAGCGATCTCATTGGATGGAAGTTCTGTGAGTCATGAATATTAATCATCAAACATGGACGACGAGAAACTGATTGTGGAAGTTAAAAAGCATTTAATTCTCTATGACAAATCCCACAAATTCCACAAAGATATAAGAAAAAAGGATTCCGCTTGGAGAAGCATCGCTGAAGCACTGAATACGCATGGTAAGTTATAAGTTTAGACTTTTTCAGCTATGTTGTGCTAATCTTCTTACCTTTCTGTGAATTATCAATCTGTGTAAAATATAATGGAGGGAAATCCGCTTGTATTTTTAATGTTAAGTAATAGTAAGTAGAGTGACCAGACATGCTGATTTGAAGCGGTGTGTCCCTGTGTCCAGACAATCTATTAAAATACACGTCTGTCAGGCACATATCATGTAAACACTGTCAGTGTCAATGCAGCGTCTCTAGTTAGCTAACGTTACTGTTTTCAAGACCCTGTTATCGAGACACGCCAACAGCACATATCTATAACATCTTCCTAAACTGACCTATCTTTTTTCAGTTATGTTTTGTTAATAGTTATTGTTATTGATATGGACGGACATATGGCAGTTTACCATGGCATGTAGATCAATATTTTTTTGTAAAATTGAAATGCTATGTCTGTTCATTAACACAATGCACACATATTGTGGACCATGACTTTGCACATTTGGGATGTTTTCCCATACTGATTCAAATCATAAACTAATGGCAGACTATAGTGGCAGAAATATATCCAAAATATACATTTATTGAAGACAGTACAAAACAGTTGAACAGAAATTAATCATTTTTATTTGGAAGTAGTGAAAAGATACTACCAGTGTAAATTATTAAGTTTGCATCAATGAAATTGTGCCAATTTATTTCATATGTTTGATAAAACTATATATGTTTGAGTGATTCGGTTAACATTTCGATGTTTTGAAGTTTATTGGTCAGGAACAAGTATTCCTGCCTGAGAGCTGAAGTAATCAGCAAATTTCTCTCGCACACTTGACGCTTCCAGGCTTGCTCTGTTGGGCCGTTCAGTCAGCCCCCTCAAGGACACATCTTCAGATGCCTCTCTGAGCCAGTGTTCTGCTTCACCTGGGCGTGTCAGCATGTTGTGCAGAATGCATGTTACCACAATCAAGGTGTCTGTGGTGTCTGGCATCAAGTTAATGTCCCTTTGGAAAATTCGCCAGCGGGAGGATAGTATGCCGAATGCTTTTTCCACTGTCATTCGGGCTCTGCTGAGGCGGTAATTGAAGTTTGCCTTCCGTCTCTCTAGATTCCTCCCTGGGTAGGGTCTCATTAAGTTGGGCTTGAGAGGGAATGCAGCATCCCCAACCATCACAAAGGGAAGTCGTCCCAGGTCCTCAGCACCAGGCAAACACTGATCCTCTGGAACATTCAGTGTCTTCTCCCTCATTCCTATGCCTAGTGTGGAGTTGCTGTAGACACCTCCATCACTGTTTTTTCCAAAATCACCTACTTGGATTGCAATGAATTTGTAATTTGCATCAACAAGGGCAAGCAAATTGATGGAGAAGGAGCCTTTGTAATTGTAAAAAAGGCTTCCAGATTTTGGTGGAGCAGTGATGCAGATGTGTTTACCATCTAGTGCCCCAATGCAGTTGGGAAACTGCCACCGATTTTCAAAGGACAGTGCGGTGTCCTTCCACATTCCCTCTGTGGGCTTTGGGAGATATACTGGCAACATTTGCTTTTCAATGGCCCTACATGTCTCTTTGATACAGTCGGACACTGTCTGGACTCCAAGACGGTAGCAGTACGCCAGACTGTGCATCGAGTCTCCTGTTGCCAAATACCTGTAAATAAAAAAACACATTGTTAAAGTTGATGAATAATGCATTTTGTGTTTGTTTCACAGATTATGAAACCCTAAAGTCAAAATGGAAAAATCTGCGAGACACTTTTGTGAGAATCTCAAGCAGACCACGTCTACCCAGTGGTTCAGGAGCAACTGTACAAAAGGAATGGAAATACTATCCATATATGTCATTCCTTTTGCCATATATTCAGTCAAGAATGTAAGTTTCTTTGTTCTTAAACTACAGTGTTCTGTTATATGTTATATGTATAATTTAAGGTATTTTTCTATTTGCTTTCCTTAGGTCAAGGAGCAACTTGGATGACTACAAACACACCAATGAATTTGCATGTGAAGAACAAGATGAAGATGGAGAAAATAAAGAAGAGAGAGAACAGTCAACAGATGAGGGAGAAAGAGGAAGTGAGAGAGAATACACAGTAAGAAGAGACCAGCAAGGAAATGCAACATCAAGACCTAGAAAGAAGAGGTCCTCTGCCCAAATGGAAACCTCAGAGCTCTTAAAATTGCTTCAGCAGCCCATGCCGCATGAAGATCCTGATGAACTTTTTTTATTGAGTTTGGTACCTGAGCTGAGGAGAGTAACAGTAAATAAAGGGCAATTAAAAATCAAATTGATGTCACTCATTGTCAACTGGGATGAGGAGCAGCATCAGATGTCCAGGCAAATGTCTAATTATCAATATCCATCTCAATACCTCCCTCACGTGGAACCTCACAACTACATGCCTAATCATACGCACAGCCTGCCAAATCATCCTAATTTTTCACCTGCACCATCTCCTTCACAGTGTAGCTGGGGTAATTCACACAATTCCAAGTCTTGATGTGCACACACACACACACACACACACACACAGACACACACACAGACGGACACCCAAGCAGACAAAAACAGTTTGTTCTGAAGATGACATTTCTGCATGTTAGTATGGTCCTATCTTATTTCAGTATTTCATTGATGTTCAACATGTGTTGAGGGTTTACACCCAGTTTCTCTTGTATCCACTAACAAATATACTGTTTAGAGAGTCATATTTAAACAAAACAAATTATTCAGAAAACTGTTCATATAGTTTTCCAAGTTTTGCCACAAACAATTAATTATTTTCTACTACTGTTGTTTGAGTGTTTGGATTTGTTTTGTTTTTTTAGTGTAAAGACTGTTGCAGCACATTTGTGTGATCTTTTATGAGGTTGATGTACAAATGTTGTGTTGAGCAATTTTAAACTTGTTACTGTGAAATAAACTACTTTGCAGATTATTATTATTTTTTCTGTATAGTTGTTTCTTCTATGCACAGTCATCTATTGACTTGTCTTGTATAATGTCATAAATTGCACCCCCAAATGGAATTACAAAATTACCTCAATAATGTCAATTTCATATATTTATAATTGTGTTCGAGGCATTAATCTAATAACTTTAAAAATAATAAAACATTTTATGATTTAACTGTGAAGAATAATAATAAAAAATGTGAATTCACGATTGCGTTCTTGGTATTTATACCACTTAAGACACATCATCTTTGATAATTTTGTAAAATAAAACAATTTTTTCAGTGCATTTACTTACCTTAGTGTTACAGCAAGACGTTGTTGGGGTTCAACTGGAACACGGAATGATGTGGTTTGCTTCCTCAGGTCTTCACCAATATAAGACAGCACATTCTCCATATCAGTGGAGGACATACGAAAATAATTTAAAAAACGTGCGTTGTCCAGGTAAAGTTCCTGCACTAGGTTGTGGAAGGCCCCTTGCTCTGCTCTTCTTTTATTTATTGGATGCACCCACATCCTTGTTTTCCTCCCCTGTAATAAAAGAAAGGCCACTATCTTCCTCCTCCAGAGCTCCCGTCTGACTCTCGGACCTTAATGAGAAAATAAATGCAATATTTCATATCTACAAATAATATAAGTAGTATTGTTTTGGTCATTAAAAATCTCAGATGCTAAAGTAGGTTTATTTTTTTATTTTTAATTTTTTTTTATTAAAACAGTTGAGTTTGATAATTTTCTTTCCAAAATAAAAGTGATGAGTTGTGTTTGAATTTCCCTATGAACAACAACAAATAAACTGGTTGTCATATG
>JALXFT010004123.1:10000-12500 GCA_023376895.1 Aspiorhynchus laticeps
ATTATCTAGTCTCTATGAGGGATGGTAGTGAAGGGGTGTGTCCTGAGGGCGTGGCTGCTGTCGAGGGGGCGTGGTCTGTGGGTGTGGCTCAGGACTGTCTAGTCTCTATGAGGGATGGTAGTGAAGGGGTGTGTCCCGAGGGCGTGGCTGCTGTCGAGGGGGCGTGGTCTGTGACTCAGGATTGTCTCGCCTCTATGAGGGATGGTAGTGAAGGGGTGTGTCCCGAGGGTGTGGCTGCGGTTGAGGGGGCGTGGTCTGTGGGCGTGGCTCAGGACAGTCTCGTCTCTGCGGAGCGGCTGTTTGTTTTCCGCTGTGTTCCTCCTGCAGCTCAGCAGAACACACAAACATCTCACTCACGCAAGAAACGCAGCTTCCTGAACTTCAAGAAGAGCAGTGTGGCTCCCCAGCCAAACACGTGACACTACATCGCTAAGCATCATGGGAGTCTTTTTGTATCAAATGATCAGGATGATCGACTGATGCAAAGACAAAAAGACCTTTGACCTGCAGCTTCATGTTTACACTCCTTTTTAATAATCAACCTTTTTATTTTAATCAACCATGATAGTTTAAAAAAAAATGGACATGAAATGAATTAAAACAGTTTTATTTCTGACACTCGGATTCGTTTGACTTTGTTTTATATGAACTACAGAAACCACAGAATCAGCCTCTGAGAAGGAATCATTAATTTAAAAGGTTTGAGAAACATAATTTGATCTGACAGACGTCTGTGAGTCTGAAAACAAGGGAATCTCTGGTCAGTGCTGTCCGTCTTCATCATCATCATCATCATCATGTTGTTGTTGGCTGGTTAGTCAGAAACCAAACGCTGCTGCTGCTGCTTGATCCTGACAGACAGAGAGATCTACGCTGCTGTGATTGTGTTCACATGGATTTAACAGAAACATTACATCAGCTACAAACTGATCAATGCTTCAAATCAGACAAACGAAGGGAACGTCTGACGTACTTTTCTGTGTTGAAGGCAGAGTTGGGTATAACGCGTTACTGTAATCTAATTACTTTTCCTGGTAACGCAGTAATGTTACATTTTAAATATGTAATTTGATTACAGTTACTTATGTCAATAAAATTACGTTACTTAAGTTACAAATGCAGTGTTAAAAAAATATGAAGTAAAAATCATGTTTTGAGCATCAGTATGCCCTTTAATAAATCACCAGAGAATGAGAGCTAAAATGAGTCCTACAACATTGAGATGCAATGAAAGGTGTCAAAATGTTGCACTCGACATATTTTAGTCTGGCATTATAGTTTGGGAAAAGTTCGATAAGTGAATGTGTACAAGTTTATGTCACAATAACACTAATAAAGTAAAAAATTAATGACTCGTCAGAATGAGCTCCTCCACTGGATTAAACCTCGTCGGCATCACAATTAAAGCTTATTCCTCACAGCGCGTCTTCTTCCAAAAACTAAAAGTAGCTGAGATGAATCTTTCTACGGAGGTGATGTGAGCGTATACAAATAATAGGCCTACTTGTGTATTTATTTTTTCATTCAATATGAAATGAATGAAAGAACTATGAGTTTCTCTTTGTAGTGTATTTTTTAGGTTTGATAACTTGAAAAGTAAAGTAACTTGAAAGTAAAGTAATTAGTAAACTGATTACTTTTTAAATACAGTAATCAGTAATGTAATCAAATTACAATTTTAAAGAAGTAATTAGTAATGGATTACTTTTATTTTGTAACTTACCCAACACTGGTTGAAGGTGATAATCTTCTGCCAGCGAGTCTAAACTGCTCTAAACAGACCGATTTCATACTTCACACTGATGTATTAATAATAACACCATCAGATTCAAGGCGATACTGACTTTCTTTCTCCGGTCTGTTTCACATCAGACGAGGACTGAAGCTTTCAAGCTTCGAAAAATCAGCATTAAAAAGCACATCTGCTGTGTTCCACGTCTGATGATGATCTGTGTGATTTAACTCATTATTCTCTGTTCTGTGACCGGCTCCGGGTCAATAATTGAACTTGATTACCATCTGCGGATCTAAATTCACACGTTTACAAATTAAATCAGAGCAGAATTGTCTCAAATGCATGAAGTCGTGGCAATAAATGTTGCATGCACTGCAAAAAAACACCAATCTCTTCAGTGTTTCTGTCTTGTTTTCCAGATTCTTAAATCAAGATACACTTACTGGAGAAGAAAAGTGAAGATAGAAAGTCTTGTTTTTTGAGAAATTGAACAAAATTAAGTGTTAGAAGAAAAAACACCTACCAGTGAGGAATGAAAACTTGTTTTTTAAGCCCGTAGGCAGATATTTGTTTTTGTTTTAAACACAAACTCACTTCATTTTTATCAGTTTCTCATAAAACAAAACATTTTTCTTCTCCAGTAAATGTATCTTGATTTAAGAATCTGGAAAACAAGACAGAAACACTGATGAAGAACGTCATTTTTTTGCATGTATATCAATTCCATATTCTATTGTTTATGAGATATTCAAGCCATTTTTGGTA
>JALXFT010004123.1:20000-35000 GCA_023376895.1 Aspiorhynchus laticeps
CTTGTACGTGTCTGAGAATCTTCCCACTGAATACTGCAGAGAGCGTCCGCGCATCCGGCTCCTGAAGCGCCGCGTCCAGACCCTCTACTCCATCATCACCCGCGCCTGCTATCGGGTACGTGACGCCCTCAGAACACAAACCAGCCTCTTCTTATAGCAACTGTGTCACTGCGAGAGATGCATCATGTGTGTGTGTGTGTTTTCTTGCGTAGGATCTGGTGTTTTTCACAGATGACTGTGAGGCTCTGGAGACAGGGAACATCAGTCCGCGGTATTCAGAGGACCGGCTGGAACGTCTGATAGAGGACGCCTGAGATAAACACTAGTGCTTTCCCTAATATTACACACAAACATGTTAAACAAGCACACTTACAGCCAGAGAGAGTGTGTGTGTGTGTGTGTGCATGTAAGTGAGTGTGTGTGTGTGTGTGTGTGTGTGTGTGCATGTGAGTAAGAGTGTGTGTGTGTGTGAGTGAGTGTGTGTGAGTGTGTGCGTGTGAGTGAGTGAGTGTGTGTGTACGTGTGTGTGAGTGTGTGTGTGTGTGTGTGTGTGTGTGTGTGTGCATGTGAGTAAGAGTGTGTGTGTGTGAGTGAGTGTGTGTGAGTGTGTGCGTGTGAGTGAGTGAGTGTGTGTGTACGTGTGTGTGAGTGTGTGTGTGTGTGTGTGTGTGTGTTTGTCCTGCATTCCACTAGTGAGGGAAAAACTTTCCACAGGAAATGTGCTAAATGCAGTCGTTCATCTCAATGCGTTCAGTAATAAAGCAGCTGTTTCTATGGCTGCATGTTTAGCTGGAGTCAGATATTTAGTGTGACTCTCTCCTCGGCGCTCGGTTACACCTGAGAGCTTCTTCATCTCGTCCTGTCACAATATCACAATATATCACATAATTCTTCTGCACCAACTCAGCCTTTAATCACAGCGTTTCTGTCATATATTAAGTAACAGTCAGTAAAATATTTTATTATTAAAATACAAATGACTTTGTGTGATTTTTGTACACTGATACAACACTTTTCACTTAGAAATTGCACACAGTAAGCAAGCAACATTGAATTAAAGACGACTCCGATAATATTTGTTTTACTTGCAACTATTATGATGAGTGTTTTTATTCAGAGTTATGAAGATGGTTGTGTGGTGATGTTTCGTGAAGCGTAACCTACTTTTAGACTCGTATTCGTCTGTGGCTGTGTGTGGGGCGACTGGTTAAATCAGTTACAGAACAGATATAAATCAGCGCTGCTTCACACAGAGATCTGGCTTTGTTTTCATGGCAGGCGTTGTACCGGAGAGATCCAGATTTGACCGAGCTGGAAACAATGCCTGGAACATTTTGGTAACCTTGTGCCGTTTCCTGAGAAGATGGAACAAATTGCCTGTTTTCTTCATGAATTCACTGCCACTCGGGAATTATAGCTGAAGGGAAAAATGAAATAAGGCAAAAATGTGAACAGAAGGTCGGCAGAATGCACAGATGAGCCCAATGAGTGATCACCAGTGTCGGGGAAAGTTACTTTTAAAAGTAATGCGTTACAATATTGCGTTACTCCCTAAAAAAGTAACTAATTACGTTACTTAGTTACTTTTTATGGAAAGTAATGTGTTACGTTACTTTTGCGTCTCTTTTTAAATACGAGCAGGGCTTGATAGTTTTTAATATAAGCAGTTCTAATGTAAAAGCCCTTTCACACCATTAAAGTGTAATGAATAAACCTCAGACTGAAGGAAAAGTCTGTTTATTAATCTTGAATTAATATAATACATAGAATTATGCCTATTTGTAAAAAAAAAAAAAAACCTATTCTACTATTATTAGTCTGACTGTGTGAAACAGGTGTGTTAAGGATCGCAGTGAGCCATAAACTGAGTGAACTATTTAAAGTTTGAAAAACCCATATATGGAAAAGAGCTAGAAATACATGCATGAAAAGCTATTGATCACCTTCAAGAACACATATATGGTAAAAGATACCTGTCCTGAAATACAACGGAGCATATATGGAATACTGTGGAACGGCTTCAGGCATATATATGTATACACACGAGTGTTAAACAGACATTCTGGAGTTACCTTTGCAAACCGTAACTCGACTTTGTTGCCTGTTCAATAAAGTCTACTGGCTTCAAAACCTCTCTAGCAATTTATTTTGAACAAGGAAAATTCTACAACAACGTCTGTACAGTAGAGCGCAGGAGAAGAAGGATCAACACTCTTCAGCAATAAAACAACAATGAAGCACAATTGTTAGTTTATCTAAAGTCATTTTTGCTTATTATTATGATTGAACTGGATCATCAAAGCTCAGCAGCAAAGACATTGTTAATAAAATAGGATTAGATACATTTGTGTTATTTAACATATTTAATTATTGAAGTTATTAATGTAATTTCGGGAGGAGTACGCCCATCTAATCTTCCAATTAACATCCAAGTATAAAGACAGCCTCTTACCACTTCCGTTGTTAGTTCTTTCGGCATTTGTCCCCGCCCTGTCCCGTGAACAGAGTCCCATCCCGACGAACTCTAGCACTTAACATCCAACGAACTGTGCTCCGCAAGACGCTCTTAATCCGGTTCCTCTTTCAGTTATAACAAGGGTAATCCAGCCCGTCAACGACCTCCTGCAGATCTGCCCAGCTATCTCCATCGAACACGATTCTCCCGCCCGGGTACCCAGTAGTTTCAGTTCCTAACATTACTCATGCCAGGTAAACCACCTTCATCCGGAATCTAACATTACTATTCTTTAAATAGGAACGCAGTCAGTTGATTGAGGCACGCTCGCCGCCCAAAATTATTTTCCCACAAACACAAACAGAATTGCTCACCAGATGTGTATCTGTCGCCGCTCTGAGCGATTCCCCTTCATATCCGAAAGCATTTTAATGATCTGTCGCCTAAGCGGTATTCCTATGTGTAATCTTATTGATTATGTATCATCGTGTACGTGCATGCCTCAGCGTCCGTTCGCTACTACTCTACAGCGTACGGTAATATCATCAATCTGGGCGAACGATCCAATCCAAATGCGCTCTAATTGTTAAACAGTTGCTGATTGGTCCCTACATATCGTTCCCTCTCACTCTATCCTAGATCAAGTTCTTTTTCAAATGATGTTTACAACCATCATTGCGACGCGACCGGATCCCAGAAGTCTCAGCTCTGGACAATAGCATGTTTTAGCACTCCGTTAACTTTTCACAAGAACTATAAATCGCTTTATATTGTGCATAGGCTCGTTTGAATTGAGATTATCTGCTTTAAATATCGTCATGCGATTTACTATGCCTTCCTAATGTTTCACAAGTTATAATCTAAAACATTGCACAAAGCATACTGTTTACATCTTCGTAAGTGGCTCTGCAGTGCCCCGTTTACTCGAAACAGCCGCTGCAATGCCCTACTCAACTAGATGCTGCCGCCGCAGCTCCGTGCTCAATCTGATACCGCCGCTCCGGTGCCCCGCTCATTTGATGCCGCCGCTGCGGTGCCCCGCTCATTTGATACCACCGCTGCGGTGCCCCGCTCATTTGATACCACCGCTGCGGTGCCGCTCCATTAGATGCCGCCGCTGCGGTGCCGCTCCATTAGATGCCGCCGCTGCGGTGCCGCTCCATTAGATGCCGCCGCTGCGGTGCCCCGCTCATTTGATACCGCCGCTGCGGTGCCCCGCTCATTTGATACCACCGCTGCGGTGCCGCTCCATTAGATGCCGCCGCTGCGGTGCCGCTCCATTAGATGCCGCCGCTGCGGTGCCGCTCCATTAGATGCCGCCGCTGCGGTGCCCCGCTCATTTGATACCGCCGCTGCGGTGCCCCGCTCATTTGATACCGCCGCTGCGGTGCCCCGCTCATTTGATACCACCGCTGCGGTGCCCCGCTCATTTGATACCGCCGCTGCGGTGCCCCGCTCATTTGATACCACCGCTGCGGTGCCCCGGTCATTTGATACCACCGCCGCTGCGGTGCCCCGCTCATTTGATACCACCGCTGCAGTGCCCCGCTCATTTGATACCGCCGCTGCGGTGCCCCGCTCATTTGATACCACCGCTGCGGTGCCCCGCTCATTTGATACCGCCGCTGCGGTGCCCCGCTCATTTGATACCGCCGCTGCGGTGCCCCGCTCATTTGATACCGCCGCTGCGGTGCCCCGCTCATTTGATACCACCGCCGCTGCGGTGCCCCGCTCATTTGATACCACCGCTGCGGTGCCCCGCTCATTTGATACCGCTGCCGCGGTGCCCCGCTCATTTGATACCGCTGCCGCAGTGCCCCGCTCATTTGATACCACCGCTGCCGCGGTGCCCCGCTCATTTGATACCGCTGCCGCAGTGCCCCGCTCATTTGATACCGCTGCCGCGGTGCCCCGCTCATTTGATACCGCCGCTGCGGTGCCCCGCTCATTTGATACCGCCGCTGCGGTGCCCCGCTCATTTGATACCGCTGCCGCAGTGCCCCGCTCATTTGATACCGCCGCTGCGGTGCCCCGCTCATTTGATACCGCCGCTGCGGTGCCCCGCTCATTTGATACCGCCGCTGCGGTGCCCCGCTCATTTGATACCGCCGCTGCGGTGCCCCGCTCATTTGATACCACCGCTGCGGTGCCCCGCTCATTTGATACCACCGCTGCGGTGCCCCGCTCATTTGATACCGCCTCAATTGATACCACCGCTGCGGCGCCCCGGTCATTTGATACCACCGCCGCTGCGGTGCCCCGCTCATTTGATACCGCCGCTGCGGTGCCCCGCTCATTTGATACCACCGCCGCTGCGGTGCCCCGCTCATTTGATACCACCGCTGCGGTGCCCCGCTCATTTGATACCACCGCTGCGGTGCCCCGCTCATTTGATACCGCTGCCGCGGTGCCCCGCTCATTTGATACCGCTGCCGCGGTGCCCCGCTCATTTGATACCACCGCTGCCGCGGTGCCCCGCTCATTTGATACCGCTGCCGCAGTGCCCCGCTCATTTGATACCACCGCTGCGGTGCCCCGCTCATTTGATACCGCTGCCGCAGTGCCCCGCTCATTTGATACCACCGCTGCCGCGGTGCCCCGCTCATTTGATACCGCTGCCGCAGTGCCCCGCTCATTTGATACCACCGCTGCGGTGCCCCGCTCATTTGATACCTGCGGTGCGCTGCGGCGCCCCGCTCATTTGACACCGCTGCCGCAGTGCCTTTTTTGGGGGGCTTCCGAATGTTCGAATAATTGTTGATTCCCTAAGAGGACATCACCCTTTTAAATCAGTAACTCTTGGCATGCATGTTTCGGGGGTCTATCGGAGCTCGCGTAGAATGGTCTCTCTGAGCCCTCCATTGCAGACATCAAGCCAAATCTGTTTACCATTAATGCTAAGATTATATGGGCAAATTAACTCGTGAATTAAGTGTTTAAGAAGATCAAGAGCATGTATTGAGTTCTCAGAGTGTTGCTCTTGTTGGTGTGTCTTAACTTTACTATTGGTGTTATGGCTGCAGATTTGTGATAAGCTTAAGTTTAAACCCACACTTAACTGTGTTTTGTCTGCGGTGCACCGCTGTTTGTTTTGAGTGTTGGAGCAGTTAGGTGCAATTTTCCTTTGTCCTCATTTTCTCCTGTTTTTACTGGTTAGGAAGTCTGGTAAGATTTCTGTTGTTTATTTGTGTTTATTTTTCTTGGAGGTTAACTAGATTCCCTTCAGTCGGTACGAAGACTCTATTAAATCTTGAAGAGTTGACGTGTGTGTGTGTGTGTGTGTGTGTGTGTGTGTGTGTGTGTGTGGTTGCAGATAGAGCCAACTCTCATAACATTACACACAGATTGCAGGTCTGTTAGTGAAATCTGTTGATTTTAGCAATGCATTAAGTGTCAATGGTGATCATTCAAAAATGGGGAAACGGCACTTTTCATGTGTTTTTTTTCTCCAAAGTTTGCATGCTTGTTGTTAAAGATATCTTAATGGCCTTTTAGATATTAGGTCTTAACAAGCTTTCCTTTTGGCATCTTCATTTTTAAGGCGGTTCCCTTTTACAAAATAGTGGATTACTTAGTAAACATTCATCCGTGACATTTAATATTTTGGCTTTCATCACTATACATGTCTGTCTTTCTTCAGAAAAAAATATCAGCAAAATCAAATATTTGAGCAAGTTTTTGAAATTTGGTTGATTTGACTTGGAATGACACCACAGCCTCTGCTTTGTGTCATCATCAGTTTGTGTCCAATCAATGGATGATTTCACATTAATTCAGCTCTAGGTGAGAACAGATGAGAAAGGCTTGTAACACACGTGTCTAAAGGCGGTGTTGTGCCCAATTCTGACCCTGTTGTGCCCAATTCTGACCCCTGCCAGATTATTACCCCCCTAGTATTGGTAGGTTTAGGGTTAGGTGTGGGGGGAGGGGTTAGGATTAGGCAATCAGGTAGCGATTTCAACGAGGGGGGTAATAATTTGGCAGGGAGGCGAAAATGGGCACAACAGCGGCCCTGTTGGAAATAATCTGAGATGTTCAGGAAGAGAAGCGTGTTGTAACGGCGCCCTCTGGCGAACATTTGATCAAAACAGCGTTTATTCCTCAGACTTCAACATGCATTTCTGAACATTTAGGGCGCTGAAGGACATTTCAGTTCACGCAACACACTTGATGAAAATTAATTGCTATTTCTGTGATGAGAGAATATGCACATTACTAATTTATTTCACTCTTGCTGCTCCGTGATGGCAGAGAAGGACATCTTTTAGGAGAACGGCACATTATTTCGACACTATTTCCATGTTTAATGCTGTAAAGCTGCTTTGACACAATCGGCATTGTAAAAAGCGCTATATAAATAAAGGTGAATTTATGAGCAATCTAGAAACGGATGAGAATAAAAAGTGATTTTAAACAAGTGATAAATTCTGCACATTTTTAAAGTAGACGCTTAAGCGTTCCAGCTTTAAATTAATACCAATAATAACGATAACGAGGAACAATTTTTTTCCAAGCTGATGAACGGTTGACAGCCAATCAGAAGCTCGAGAATTAGGTATCTAGAAGACAAAACTCCATTGCATCTAGAATAAACAGAAGGTTATCGTGCGTTGGTGTGGAATATCATATTTAGTCTACAGAAATGTACTGAAACACAGTTTAATGTTTAGCTCGAGTGCTGATACGCTGATATGAGTGTAATCGACTTCTGATTCAGCAGAAAACTATACCAAACACGCTTCTTAAACATCGGGGGGTGAATACTTCTGTCCGTTAATGAGCGAACACGCAACGCAGCATAAAACACAGCCAGAAATCATTTTGTGGTTGACTGAATGAAACACACGTTTAAAACAAGCCAGAAAATGTGTTATTTACAACAGTGGTGTGCTGAGACCAGTTATAATCGCTGTATTTACCAGCGTTTCAGGCATATTTCCATCACGTTTACGATATAACCAGCTCATTAGTTAATAATAAAACAGTTCTTCAAAATTACACCAGACAATATTTCAGTGTGTAATTATGGAGTTTGGTTTTGTTTGTGACTCAAAAGTTCCGCATCATTCTGGAGTGATTTGCATGCATTGATTAATTTTAATTGTATTGTTGTTATTTGACATTTACATTTTTATATGCATTATTTTTACAGCATGAAACTTTATTATCAAGCATTAATTCGGACGTAAAAATGCAGCTTCAGTTAGAATGTGTGTTCAAATATTTGTAAAATTAATAGTTGTAATGTTTTTATTATTATTATTATTATTATTATTATTTCTGTGCTGAAAGGACCAGTCATAAGGGTCAGTTTTGTGAAATTGAGATTTATGCATCATCTGAAAGCTGAATAAATAGCTTTCCATTGATGTATGGTTTGTTATGATAGAACAATATTTGAAAATCTGGAATCTGAGGGTGCAAAAAAATCTAAATATTGAGAAAATCATCTTTAAAGTTGTTCAAATGAAGTTCTTAGCAATGCATATTACTAATCAAAAATTAAGTTTTGAGATATTTACAGTAGGAAACTTACTAAATATCTTCATGGAACATGATCTTAATATCCTAATGATTTTTGTCAAAAAGAAAAATGTATAATTTTGACTCATACAATGTATTGTTGGTTATTGCTACAAATATACCTGTGTTACTTATGACTGCTTTTGTGCTCCAGAGACATAAATATATGTGTTTTTAAGGAAAATATGGATGTTAGTCATATATATCAGTTATCGGGGGGGTAAATAACTTCTCTTTCTCGTGTCTGTAGATGATTTTATGCTCGTGTCGTTAAATATTACACAAACTATATTTGATTTAGCACCTTAATGCATTGATATTCATGCATTGGTGTATCTTTTATCATTTTTCCTTCTTATTTTGCAGAATCATATTGTTTTGTATTCACATGGCATTGTGTTTCTTGCCAGAGAAGCTTATGAAATTTAATTGCCACGAAACAGTCAAAATATATATTTTTGATGTATATTCATGCATTTTTTAGAAAAACTGAGTCCTAGAGTCCTCCACATAAAGCATAAAATAACAGGACATAAAATAAAATATTAAATTATTATTTTTTTTATGCTCTAATAACACGAAAAAAATACTAAATTCACAAAGTTTTTGTTTTTGAGGGGGGGGGGGGTCTCAGGAGGATAATACTACATTACTTCTGACATTTTAACTATAGATTTGTTTAAATGACGTTATGATAATCGATTAAGTGGGATTTATTAATCTCGATGCGTTACTGTAAACGGTCTCTTATGTGCTGCGGGTCCTCCAAACTCAGGTGTGTCCTTCAATAAGAGCATTTCACTCTAAACCCAAGCTTTAATGTCTCTGGCTTGTTTGATCCTCTCAGGAGAGACGGTGTTGTATTGATCCTCTCATAAGAGCCGGTGTTGTAGATGTCGCTCTGCCGGCGCCATGAACCTGAAGTGTGTTATTTCAGAGCAATAAGAACAGCTGTGGAAACACACTCCAGACTCGGGTTAAATGACCTTCACGACACTCAAACACTGACTGCTCTTATGCTTTACATATTTATTTCTGTAAGAAATTATGTACCATGAGCAAGAAGCCTCTGATGTTAATCCGGCTCCACAAATTAATGTGCAGAACTGTTGAGAGGTATAATAAATACTACATGCATTATTTAGCTCAGGCAAGAATCTATATTTAAGCTTGTAGAAATTAACATTTTTATGGACCTGAAATTGTTTATGCTTAAAGTAAATATCAAAATTATGATTCCGTTTTTCTAATCATGCACTGAGGCATTAATAATTAAAAAGATTACACTTTTTATAACATATTTATGGTAGCTTTTGAGGTTAGGTTTTTAATAACTTACTATATTGTGAGTTCATTTCTACTCAAAATGACATTCATATTCAAACAATAACACTTATTGTTAGTCATTGTGTGGTTTATCAAGATTTGAGGTCTCGGAGTTAATTATGGTAATAATTCTGTTGAGTGGATAAAGCATAACAAGCTGTCTACGTGTTTATGTATTTATATGTGCTTTAATATCATGGTTTTATTCAGTGCTACATTGTTTTAATAAAGTTTATAAACCGTGACTGAGTGAAATGCACTTAAGTATTGACATAAATAATTAAGTAGAAGTAACTCTAACTGGTTATGTTAAATTTACTTATTTTCTTTGGTAATTTTACTTTTTACTAAATTTAATTTTTTTTTTTTTTTTTTACTTTTTTAATATTTTGCTTAAATCAATACTTAAGTTTTACTTAATTTTTATTTGGCAAGTTTTTGCACACATATATTTTAAGTAAATCTTAGTTACAGCTTCATAAAACAACTACAAATATGATCGAGTTTTTAAAATGCTTTCGTGATTTTAAAGGAGTTATGAATTATGTTGTTATGGATATTGTTTCTGATGATCGCGTTTTTAAGATTAAAGTACCCGGATTGCAATAAACCATCATCAAATGTGTTTTTCAGTCCCACTCATGTTTCTGCTAAACAAAGAAGAAAACAAAGAATAGACATTGTCATTAATTTATTTAACAAATATATCCATCATATAAATGGTATTTTTATTCAAATGTACAATATTTTACAGATCCCTTTCGAACGGAATCGTTTAAGCAATTCAGCAAAAACGCAGTTTGAATTATAAATGCATTGCATTGAATGCAAGACTCTTTTCAGCTCACCTACCTTTGATCAAATCAGTTTTCATAACTCTTTATGATTTTTCATAACTTTAAATTAGAGTCGCTAAATCATCCGCTTTTATCGCGTAGATGGAGAGATCTCATGCACTCAAGCTAAATGGTACATGCTGTATCCCACGTGTGTGTAGAGTCCCACCGGAGACACGTGCACCGGGTGTCTGTGGAACGGGTGCGAGGACACCGGAGCGCGAGCGCCGGCTGGAAACGAAATCCCGAAGGCGGGAGGAAGCATCGGTTTAGCGGACATTTTTAACTTCTCGAGCTCGGCCTCCTGCAGCCGCTTGGCTTTAGCTCGTCTGTTCTGGAACCAGATCTTGACCTGAGTCTCGGTCAGGTCGAGCGAGCTGGAGAACTCGGCCCGTTCTGCGATGGACAGGTACTGTTTCTGACGGAACCGCCGCTCCAGCGACAGCAGCTGAGTCGTGCTGAACGGGGTCCGAGGCTTTCGGTTGGTCTTGTGTTTTCTCAGAGGACACGCGGGAGGACTGAGACGCCCTGGAGACAACAACAACAACAACAACAACAACATGCTTTTAAACAATGCACATTATTACCGTCACGTGCAAACTCATAACGCGGACGTGCTTCATACTTAGATGCAAATGTGAGCACAAAACCAATCATATTTGTAGCAATAGCCAACAATACATTGTATGGGTCAAAATTATAATTAGTCTTTAATGCCAAAAATCATTTAAGTAAACATTATGCATAGCATAAATATATCAAAACTTAATTTTTGATTAGTATGCATTGCTAAGATTTAATTTGAACAACTTTAAAAGCGATTTTCTCAATATTTTTGATTATTTTGTTTTGCATCCTCAGATTTTATAAATATTGTCCTATTATAACAAACCATACATCAATAAGCTTAGCTTCGAGATTATGTATAAATCTCAATTTAAAAAAATACTCTTATGACTGGTTTTGTTGTCTTGGGTCACAAATAATTCATAATAGTAGCAATCATAATCGTAGTAGAATATGCCGATTTTAATATCAATAAACAGACGCATAAATGTTTTAAGTTATTGGAAGAAATCACATTATTGGAGCACTTAAAAACATGTGCGGTCTTAAGAACGCTTTTAAGGACTTTTAGATATTTTTGTTCAGCAAATTTAGTTTATAATAATTCAATAATTTCTGGTGACCTCAATCAAGTCCCTTATAAAAATTAACCAACAAATAAAACCACAAATTAACCATGATTTGACTACATCAACCATATAGTTATACAAATAAACAACCCCAAAAACACTTCTGTTTTCAATCTTCAGCCTGAACAATTAAATACATTGTCTGTCATATTTATATTTAAACATATAATTAGAAATTTGTAAAATGCACACTTGTAAATATTTTTATTTTTTTAAACTCTGATTGTTTTACTATAATTAAACTATGGTTAATTTTGTTAGAGTATAAGCCTCCGTGCACGTTGTTGCAGATATGAATCTGAGCTCATGGAACAATTAAAAGCATGCAACAGTTAATATCGTCACGAGCGCAGTGCATTGCTGTAGCTCACGCGGAGAGAGGTGATGCATCCACGCGCTCCGCTCCGACGCTCCCGACAGGTTCAGAACATCAACCGAGAACCCCAACCGAGCACCGGTGCGCTCCGGGTCCGCTCCGGCGGAGGAGCTCGGGCTCATCAGAGCCTCGACGCTGAACGGGAGGATCTTCGGTTTCTCTGCGTCCTCCTCCACACCGATGCTGGTCTGCATCTCTGCTTTATCTCCTGAAACCACACGGGAATGATCTTCAGCTTTAAACCCAGGAGACGTCATGGTGATGACTGGGGGCCATGCACGAGCTTCTCTTGGTGTTTAGTATACAGTGCTGCCGTGTAAGCCAATAACACGCGCGTCAGCCAATCAGAACAGAGCGGGGCGGGGCTTAAGTTTCTCCTGAAGTTTGAATGTAGTGTTTGTGTATGAAGTATTGCAACAAAAACAGCGTAAAATACATTTTGTAATGCAGCTTACTTTTTAAATGTTACGATAAGTGACAATTATTGTTTGTGACAACTATTATTTTGCTGCTTGCCTATTTTATTTAATTTCTTTCATGTCTTGATATCAGTATCAACGCATTCCTGAACATTTTCTTAGGTTTTTTCCCTAAAAATGCGTTAGACTACAATAGAGAATGTGCAAATATGACACTACAGCATGTGTCTCTACAGTATCAGCTTCAGTAATTGCTGAACACATTCAATCAGTGGTGATTAGTGTTTTACCAGGTAATTATTAGTCTCGGTGATGTTGTTTTTTGGCGCCAGCAGCGGCGAGATCAAAGGGATTTTAAACCTCGCGAGCCGCCGCGACATTTAAGAGTTTCTTAAAAGATCGCAAGCCATTTACAAGCTCTCTCTCTCTCTCTATCTCTCTCTGTGTGTGTGTGTGTGTTTACTAGCTGCTGTAATAGAGCAGATCAAACATTGCGATGACAGGAGAGTCATGCAACTGCTTCGCAACACAAATATTAATAATAAATCAGTGTGGAGTGTATGCGATTTTTACTGCATGCATGCTGTGGCTCTTCTCTCCTAAACTGCAATTGGTTGCAACTGATAAAATTACATGCAAGCGGTAATTTAGCATTTCCTTAATTTCACATCCTGCACTTAAACGAATAAATCTGTAATTACTTGGAGACACTTAGAGCCCATTAGATTAAATGAGTGTCGCGCACTTTGAAGTCGCGCGCTGCGGGAATATGTTTGATCCTTCCAGTAAAAATGAGCAACATAAACACAAACATGCACACATGAAATGCATTACTCTGCCGGAGAAAACACGGATCTCCTTCGTGTAATGGTTTGTGTATGTGCAAGTCAACCCAACTTTGGGTCAAATTTGGACTAACCCAATTTTGGGGTTAAAAATTTAACCCAACAGTTTAAGTCCATATTTGACCCAAAGTTGGGTTGAAACAACCCAGTATTTTTTAGAGTTAGAGCCAATGATGTGCCGTGGAGAAGGCGATTACCATAGTTTTTTATTGAAATCTCAAGGCAACAAATGAGGGCTGAACTGCGATACAAAGAGCTTTGTTTAACTTCACAAACTCCACCTTTGATTCCGAGTCTGGAGGCAGTGACTCCACACAAAGAGCCTTTGTCGTGTCTCTGAGAGAGCTGTCTTAACCCTTTTCATGCAGAGTCTGTCAAATCTGACTTAAAAGGTTCCGTGGATATCAAAAAGCCAAACGATTTCGGGATCTTCGTCACATGTGTGTCCCATTAAAAGACGCAGAAACTCACGCGGTGTGCTTTAATACGTGTGTTTACATGATGGTTAAAGTCCCCGGATCTAAGCGACACGACCCCGACACATGCGTCGCGTTCAGAGCTCGATCGCAACATTATGAAGCTCTCGCTGAAGATGAAAGACTGGAATCATTACAGATAATGTCTCCTATTTCAAAGCAATTAGCGCAATCAGGCATAAAGAGCCGCTCAATGCCTTACGGTTATTTAAGCTGCTAAACTCTCTGAAAGCGCTTGTCAGTTCAGATCTATCGCTCGATTTTTTTTCCTCTCTTTCTCAAAATTCAAGGTATTTGAAAACATAAAAGCATGCACATTTACATTCACTATTTAAGAAGTTCAAAAACAATATAGTCTCTCTCTGTGACATGATTGTTCAGATAATTTGGTATATGAGAAATTAATTATTAAATTATAAATGTGTCGGATATCTGTCTATTTATCTCATTTTTAAGTACAATAATTCATATTCAGAAAGGTTAGCGTTCACTATACAGACGCGATGAGGCCGTCGTGTTTTGAGACCATCGGTTCAAAAGTTTTGGACCCCCTTTACAATCTGTGTTTAAAACAGAGCCGATGTCTTCTGCATCTTAGCTGTGACTTTATTTTTAAATGAGTCATAATATTCAAATGAGTGAGTCATTTGAATATTTAGTTGAACCTATTAAAAACATTGATTTATTCAGGATCGAAACAACTGTGTTTGTTAAGCCAGTCATTGAATTATTAGTTTTTTTAATTCAAAAACATTGCTGCAGAGGAAAGACTGTCTTAATGAGCTGATTCATAAATATTATTAATCTACATTTAGGTACACAAAAAAAGTTTGATTTATGAGTAATGCATCAAACCATTTTTTTCAGTGACATGATATATTAATCATATTTTGCATTGTTTTAATATCGCATTGTTAATAAACTGAAGCAGAACCTTTATTTGCCATGATGTTAGTATTTTGTATTTAATTAATATTCTGGTTTTATTCACTGAAAAACTATCGTGATCTCCGTTTTAAGCAGTTTATCCAGCATCTTTTTATTATTATTAGTAGACTATTATTATTATGAGGGGACACATATTTATGAAAAAACACATTTCAGACTGTAGGTGTCATTGAAATCTGAAAAGATGCATCTTGTTTCAACATAAACGCCTATTACTTGCGATCTAATTATTGAAATAATGTAAATTATTTTAGATTTGGGATAAATCTGGTGGTGGTTCCATCCGATAAAAGCGCCTGACTCTGAGCTTGTGTCTCAATTACCTGCAGATGAATTAATTATCAGTTTTACACACAGAACTCGCTAATAGAATTAACCCCAGCTCGCTGAGCCGAATAACGCGTTTAATAAGCGCTTCATAAAACTGAACGAAATGCTTAATACGCGGATAACAAGCTAACAAATCAAATACTGAGATTATGACTTATGATTTCAGAGACCAACGCATTTAATGCATTAGAAAAATAAGACGAATTAGTCCGATCCTCTGGAAAGACGTATTAAATATTAACTGTATTTTATTGGTTGATGTGTTATTAA
>JALXFT010004123.1:47500-52500 GCA_023376895.1 Aspiorhynchus laticeps
ATTACGATGGCACAATCGTGGACGGGGGTTAGGGGGTGAGATCCTCAGCTGGCGGTATCACGATTCACGATTTTAATCACGATTCTTTGTCATGTTGGTCTTTCTATTCTGCAAGCTGTCTGAGCAGTACAGCCAAACTAATTTCCCTATTATAAAGGGGCAGGGGCCCTGACACTGAGTCACAGTTCGATTGCTTTAGTCTGTTGTGCTGCTGTGCGGTTTGTGATTGTAGCTCTGCTTTTTTTTATTGAATCTTTACCTTACTTTCACTCTGTTGTTTAAAGTGATAATATATAACTTAATTCCCACCATATTTCTGGTATTATCTAGCAAACTAATCTGATCGTTCACTTTTAAAACCGCGAGTGCAGCGCGTTAGCATTCGCTAGCCGGTTAGCTTATCACTCGCGGTTCCATTTGCGTTGCTATTCGCGCCTATTATTGTTTTCTTTTTTCTCGCTCCGTTTTCATTTCTCTCTCGCTCCGTTTTTCACGAGTTCATCAAACAACAGTGGTAAGTGGTAAGTGGAGTGGTAAGTGGTAAGTGGTAAGTTAAGTTGGTATCATTCATCAATCACGGTGAGTAATGGCTTCTTCTCCTGCTATTGTTATTTGCACAGTCTGCCACATGTATAGTTTATCTCTCTCTGTCGGCGATGAGGGATTCACATGTGATAAATGTAGGGAAATAGTTAGGCTGACAGAGAAGGTTTTAGAACTAGAGACACGCATCCAAACTTTAGTTGAGGACAGTAAGAATGTGAGGGCTGTAGATACTGCTTTGGATGTGATTAGCTCAGGGACTCCTGTACATTGTTCGGTTCCGTCATTAGCGCCCCCGCAGCAGGGCAACTGGGTGACAGTGAGGCGGCCTAGTCGCGGGTCAAAACACCGCTCTTCCATTCCGATCAGAACATCAAACAGGTTCTCCCCACTCAGTGACGCACCCACTGAGAAACCTGGTGAAAGTGCTCTAGTTATTGGCGATTCTATTGTACGGAACGTGAAAATAGAGACACCAGCCACCATAGTCCATTGTTTACCGGGAGCCAGAGCGCCTGACATCTTGGCAAATTTAAAAGTGCTGGCTAATGCTAAACGTAAATTCAGTAAGATTGTTATCCACGCCGGCGCTAATGATGTTCGACTTCGCCAGTCGGAGATCACTAAAAATAATGTTAAAGAGGTGTGTGAACTTGCAAGTACGATGTCAGACACTGTAATATGCTCTGGCCCCCTCCCTGCTTACCGGGGTGATGAGATTCATAGCAGACTGTCATCATTAAATGGCTGGATGTCTAAGTGGTGCCCGCAAAACAACATAGGTTTTATAGACAATTGGACAAGATTTTGGGGCAGACCTGACCTGTTGAAAAGAGATGGTGTTCATCCCTCCTGGGGTGGTGCCGCTCTTCTCTCTAGAAATTTGGCACATAGTCTTAGAGTTCATACTTGACTAACTGGAGCCCAGGTCAGGAAGCAGACAGACTGGCTAAACCGACCGTCTGCTAGCCGCCTCACGTCACAGAAGTCAGTTAATTCTCAGCACATAGAGACTCCTTCACCTAGATATCACACTATAGAGATTGTGTCTGTTCCCCGAACTGGAAAATACAGAAAACGTCAAAAACTATTTATGAGTAACCATTTAATTGATGTTCAACAAATAAAAAATGTTTATAATACACAGAAACAATTGATAAAACTTGGTTTACTGAATATCAGGTCCCTTTCTACAAAAGCACTTTTTGTAAATGATTTGATTAATGATCATAACCTAGATTTGCTCTGTTTGACAGAAACATGGCTAAAACCAGATGAATACATTGTTTTAAATGAGTCCACCCCCCAAGATTACTGTTACAAAAATGAGCCACGTCCAAAAGGCAAAGGGGGAGGTATTGCTACAATTTATAACAATATTCTCAGTATTTCTCAGAAGACAGGCTTTAAGTATAACTCCTTTGAAGTAATGGTGCTTCATATAAAATTATCTAGAGAAAAAAGTATTAAAGATAAATCCTCCGTAACAATTGTACTGGCTACTGTATACAGGCCACCAGGGCACCATACAGACTTTATTAAAGAATTTGCTGATTTTCTATCAGAGTTAGTGCTGGCTGCAGATAGAGTCCTAATTGTGGGTGATTTTAATATCCATGTCGATAATGAAAAAGATGCATTAGGATCAGCATTCAGAGACATTCTGAACTCTATTGGGGTTAGACAACACGTTTCAGGACCTACTCATAGTCGAAATCATACTCTAGATTTAATACTGTCACATGGAATTGATGTTAGTGGTGTTGAAATTCTGCAGCAAAGCGATGATATATCAGATCATTATCTAGTCTTGTGTAAACTCCATATAGCTAAAGCTGTAAATTCTACTCCTTCTTACAAATATGGTAGAACCATCACTTCTACCACAAAAGACTGCTTTGTAAGTAATCTTCCTGATTTATCTCAATTCCTCAGCATATCCAACAGCTCAGAACAACTTGATGATGTAACAGAAACTATGAACTCTCTCTTTTCTAGCACTTTAGATACAATTGCTCCTTTACGCTTAAGGAAGATTAAGGAAAAGAGTCCAACACCGTGGTATAATGAGCACACTCGCACTCTAAAGAGAGCAGCCCGGAAAATGGAGCGCAGTTGGAGGAAAACAAAACTAGAGGTATTTCGTTTAGCCTGGCGGGAAAGTACCCTATCCTACAGAAAAGCTTTAAAAACTGCTAGATCTGATTACTTTTCGTCTCTTTTAGAACAAAACAAACATAACCCCAGGTATTTATTCAATACAGTGGCAAAATTAACAAAAAATAAAGCATCAACAGGTGTTGACATTTCCCAACATCACAGCAGTAATGATTTTATGAACTACTTTACTTCCAAGATTGATACTATTAGAGATCAAATTGTAACCATGCAGCCGTCAGCTATATCGTCACATCAAATAGTGTATTATAGATCCCCTGAGGAACAATTCCACTCATTCTCTACTATAGGAGAGGAAGAATTGTATAAACTTGTTAATTCATCTAAACCAACAACATGTATGTTAGACCCTATTCCATCTAAACTACTAAAAGAGGTGCTTCCAGAAGTCATAGATCCTCTTTTGGCTATTATTAATTCGTCATTGTCATTAGGATATGTCCCCAAAAACTTTAAATTGGCTGTTATTAAGCCTCTCATTAAAAAACCACAACTTGACCCCAAAGATCTAGTTAATTACAGACCGATCTCGAATCTCCCTGTTCTGTCAAAGATATTAGAAAAGGTTGTATCCTCACAATTATATTCCTTCTTAGAGAAAAATGATATCTGTGAGGATTTCCAGTCAGGATTTAGACCGTATCATAGTACTGAGACTGCTCTCATTAGAGTTACAAATGACCTGCTCTTATCATCTGATCGTGGTTGTATCTCTCTATTAGTTCTACTGGATCTTAGCGCTGCGTTCGACACTATCGATCACAACATTCTTTTGAATAGACTAGAAAACTTTGTTGGCATTAGTGGAAGTGCATTAGCATGGTTCAAATCATACTTATCTGACCGCCATCAATTCGTAGCAGTGAATGAAGAGGTATCATATCGATTACAAGTGCAGTATGGAGTTCCTCAAGGCTCAGTACTAGGACCGTTACTTTTCACGCTTTATATGTTACCCTTGGGAAATATCATTAGGAAACACGGGGTTAGCTTTCACTGTTATGCTGATGACACTCAGCTCTATATTTCTTCACGGCCTGGTGAAACACACCAAATTGAGAAACTTATGGAATGCATAGTCGATATAAAAAACTGGATGACGAGTAATTTCTTACTGCTAAATTCTGAAAAAACAGAGGTGTTACTTATCGGACCTAAAACCCCCACAAGTAATAACCTAGAACACTGTCTAACACTTGATGGCTGCTCTGTAAATTCTTCGTCATCAGTCAGGAACCTAGGTGTGCTATTTAATAGTAATCTCTCCTTTGACAGCCACGTTTCTAGCATTTGTAGAACTGCATTTTTTCATCTTAAAAATATATCTAAACTGAGACCTATGCTCTCAATGTCAAATGCAGAAATATTAATTCATGCGTTTATGACCTCAAGGTTAGATTATTGTAATGCTTTATTGGGTGGTTGTTCTGCACGCTTAATAAACAAACTCCAGATGGTTCAAAATGCAGCAGCTAGAGTTCTTACTAGAACCAGGAAGTATGAGCACATTAGCCCGGTTCTGTCAACACTGCACTGGCTCCCTACTAAACATCGTATAGATTTTAAAATCTTGTTAATTACTTATAAAGCCCTGAATGGTTTAGCTCCTCAGTACTTGAGCGAGCTCTTATCGCATTATAGTCCTCCACGTCTGCTGCATTCTCAAAACTCTGGCCATTTGATAATACCTAGAATATCAAAATCAACTGCGGGCGGCAGATCTTTTTCCTATTTAGCGCCCAAACTCTGGAACAATCTACCAAACACTGTTCGGGAGGCAGACACACTCTGTCAGTTTAAATCTAGATTAAAGACCCATCTCTTTAACCTGGCGTACACATAACACACTAATACACTTCTATTATTCAAATCCGTTAAAGGATTGTTAGGCTGCATTAATTAGATCAACCGGAACCGGGAACACTTCCCATAACACATGATGTACTTGTTACATCGTAAAAAGATTGACATCTACGCTAATATTAGTCTGTTTCTTTCTTATTCCGAGGTCACTGCAGTCACCAGATCAGATGGTGGATCAGCACCTAGAGACGACCTCTACTACAGCCCTGAACGTCAGCGGAGACCAGGACACCTAGATGAGCTCCAGAGACAGACCCCCAGTGAGGACCCCGTCACCTAGAGAGCCATCAGGAAAAGACCTCGGGAACCTGTTGAGCCCTCCAATCTGACTTTGCAGCAGTTGGAATTGAACTGCTGTGTCGTCTGGCCAGAGGAGAAATGCCCCCCGACTGAGCCTGGTTTCTCCCAAGGTTTTT
>JALXFT010004123.1:57500-152500 GCA_023376895.1 Aspiorhynchus laticeps
TGATCATTTTGCAAACATTACGGGAATGTTACATTTGAACGTTCACTTCGGAATGTTCTGAAACAAATAGTAACATTCAAAGAAACGTTAGATGAACGAACATTCTATGGGAATAAAAACACCCTGTGAACGATGTATAGATGATGTTTTAATGCTAATGGTTTGAGAACATTATTAAAGTCCAGGGCCCGTATTCACAAAACAGCTTAAGGCTAAAAGTAGCTCCTAACTCGCCGATTTAGGAGAAAAATCTTAAAAATAATGGGCGTGTCAGTCCTAAATTTAGGACTCCTAAATTGTTGCTCTAAGAGTATTTCACAAAGCGTTTAGCATTAAAACTAGCTCCTAAATCTGTGAAAGGTTAGGAGTAATGAAGAGGAGTCATAAGCCACAAACTATCATAAAATAGCTGTTTCCGGCAATCTGCCTCTGAATGTAAACATTTTAGAAACATTTGATGATAATGAGCTTTTATAGCGGTATCACCTTAAGAGTTTGGAGGTTATCCCAACTCCAGATTTTCATTTGATTATATCCTTGTTTCATTAATCTGTTGGACAAGAAGTAACAGCTGTTCTTGAGTGCAGTTTGCTTTTCTGTTACGTTTGCATGTCTTATTATCAGCCGTGATTATTCTACTCTGTATTTAAAAAGCTGTTTATATGCATATCCGCTACGAGAAGCATACATGCAAGAGGCTGACATTTAGCTGAACATATACTTGTTTAATTAGTGCACTTAGCCTGCATTTTAAAATCTTTATTTGAATGTGGCTATTAACATTTTTCAATATGGCAACAATATTTCTATAAATAAATCTCTGACAGAGACCCCTATCAGCCAATCACTGTGTGCATAGTTAATAAGCATGCTGACATCACCCATAGCAACGAGGTAAGCCCCGCCCCCTTACCTCTGAGCTTATATTCTTTAGTAAATAGAGAGAAGTCTTAAGCTTTGTGTTTTAAGAGAAAAGCTAAAAACTGCTACTTAGGAGGACTCTTAGTGGTGAGATCAAATGTTTTGTGAATACGGGCCCAGATCACTTTGAATGAGTGTTGTGTTAATGTTACTGGACGCATGCGTGTTCAGAACATTGAGAGAACCTGGAGTGCAGTATTGATTGATTCTCCCACCGCTGGAGTACACCTGTGGCACAGAGTTTCTACTAAACAGCCTGTTTGAGTCTCTCATCGCTTGTCTCTCCATCAGTTATCTCCCAGAATCACACAGCATTGGCTCCATAAAGACAGCGCTTCACAGGAGGAGAGATGAGAGGCGACGCAAGCCAGACTCAAACCTGCATCTCCCACGTGAGCTCAACACGCACCGAACGGCTGTGTTGTGTGTTTGTGTTGTGATGTGTCTCGTGGGCAGTACGGTGTGTTTCTCTGATGCTTCCTTCCTGCGGAAACCGCCTGTAATTTCAGACTCATCAGTTAAGAATGACTTATTTATTTTGGACATTTTTAAGATCCGTCTCCGCTGCTCCCTTTGACACGCTCGAGTTACAGGAGATAAAACGCTACATTAACTCCAAGCGGTCGCTTGAGGTCAGTTCATGTTTGAAGGATGAAGTGATTTGAGATGAATGTAAACTCAGACACACAGAAGATGCTCTGAACATGATAAATTCTGCGTGTGTTTGATGAATTATGATCCTGTGATTGTTTGGTTCCCAGAGGCCCCAGATGAGCTGGAGTCAGAGGGGGCGTGTCAGAGCAGAGGGGGCGTGTCAGAGCAGAGGGGGCATGTCAGATCAGAGGGGGTAGGTCACTTTATCTGATACATCATATGTGTGCTGTTGCTAAGGGAGGTGGTTGCTGAGTAACCATAGTTACCGCATCTCTGTGTGGTTTTGATAAAGTTTGATTGATGCAGCGCTGACGTTTATGAGCTGCAGGGAATCGTGCGTATCTCTGGCCGACTGCATGCCGTATTTTCCGTGTTTGTTTGTTTTTTCCATTGATTTTCAGGGATGAAAGCACCGCGAAGGCTGTGGAGTTCAAACACGCTCGTCAGAGCTCGTTTAGGTAATTCAATAAGCTCCGCTTTCAGCCTCATTCTTCAGTGGAGTTACTCTTCTCAAAATACAGACGCCAAGATCAGCTTTGATTATGAGCAATCATGAGACCGCAGACCAGTGTGTGTGTGTGTGTGTGTGTGTGTGTGTGTGTGTGCCTGTGTGAGTGTTTGAGTGTGTGTGCATGTGAGTGTGTGTGCATGTGAGTGTGTGCATGCGAGTGTGTGCATGTGAGTGTGTGTGTGTACTTGTTTATGCTACATTGTGGGGCCGGTCTGCGGTCCCCACAAGGAAAAAAATTATATAAAAAATAGTAAATGATGTTTATCTGAAAGTGTAAGAATGCAAACAGGTTTTCTGTAAGGGGCAGGTTTAGAAACTGTATCCTGAAGACCTTGATTAGCTTGTTCAGGTGTGTTTGATTAAGATTGGAGCTAAACTCTGCAGGGACACTGGCCCTCCAGGATCAATGTTCCTGGAGCCGACCGGCCCTATACACTCACTACACAAGTTGCACAGGGCCCCTGTAAATTACCCAAGGCCCCGCCTCCCCCTCGTGTCAAAGCAGCACGGCACTTTCAATCTGCTGAAATAGGAAATAAAGTGAGCAAGATGAGGGTAATTGATGGAGTTTATGAAGCTGATGATGAAATAGTGGCTGCTGCATTGTGTTTTGTCGACTTAATTCGGGATTTCATGAGAGCTTTGAAGACTGCAGAAATACAAAGGAAGGCAACACAGTATTTACATGTTTTCATTTACATGTTTGTTTGCACATATATATTTTTGCATTTTAATCTGGACTAAAACAAGAAAATCTAGAAAAGAGATTATTATTATTATTATTATTATTATGAACAACAATAATTAATAACAATACTAATTTTCATAACCCATTAGCAGGTGTTTTTGCTTTATTAAAGAATTAATCTTACATTTTGATATATTTCTCTGAAAGTAATAGTCAAACATTTATAGTTAAAAAAAATTTTTTTTTATATGAAATATGTGACCCTGGACCACAAAACCAGTCATAAGGGTCAATTTTGAGAAATTGAGATGTATGCATCATCTGAAAGCTGAATAAATAATCTTTCCATTGATGTATGGCTTGTTATGATAGAACAATATTTGGTTGAGATACAACTATTTGTAAATCTGGAATCTGAGGGTGCAAAAAAATCTAAATATTGACAAAATCATCTTTAAAGTTGTTCAAATGAAGTTCTTAGCAATGCATATTACTAATCAAAAATTAAGTTTTGATATATTTATGGTAGGAAATTTACTAAATATCTTCATGGAACATGATCTTTACAACCCGAATTCCGGAAATGTTGAGATGTTTTTTCATTTGAATAAAACTAAAAGACGTTCAAATCACATGAGCCAATATTTAATTCACTATAGAACATAGATAACATAACAAATGTTTAAACTGAAAAATTGTACAATTTTATCCACTAAATGAGCTCATTTCAAATTTGATGCCTGCTACAGGTCTCAAAAAAGATGGCACGGGGCTGAAAAAGCAAGACATTTTGAAAAGATTCAGCTGGGAGAACATCTAGCAACTAATTTAGTTAATTGACATCAGGTCTGTTACATGATTATCTATAAAAGGGATGTCTTAGAGAGGCAGAGTCTCTCAGAAGTAAAGATAGACAGAGGCTCTGCAATCTGTGAAAGAGTGCGTAAAAAGATTGTGGAATACTTTAAAAACAACGTTCCTCAACATCAAATTGCAAAGGATTTGCAAATCTCATCATCTACAGCGTATAACATCATCAAAAGATTCAGAGAAACTGGAGAAATCTGTGCGTAAGGGACAAGGCCGAAGACCTTTGTTGGATGCCCGTGGTCTTCGGGCCCTCAGACGACACTACATCACTCATCGACATGATTCTGTCATTGACATTACTAAATGGGCTCAGGAATACTTCCAGAAACCACTGTCGGTAAACACAATCTGCAGATGCCAACTAAAGCTCTATCATGCAAAAAGGAAGCCATATGTGAACATGGTCCTGAAGCGCCGTCGTGTCCTGTGGGCCAAGGCTCAATTAAAATGGACTGTTTCAAAGTGGAAAAGTGTTCTATGGTCAGACGAGTCCAAATTTGATATTCTTGTTGGAAATCATGGACGCCGTGTCCTCTGGGCTAAAGAGGAGGGAGACCTTCCAGCGTGTTATCAGCGTTCAGTTCAAAAGCCAGCATCTCTGATGGTATGGGGGTGCATAAGTGCATACGGTATGGGCAGCTTGCATGTTTTGGAAGGCACTATGAATGCTGAAAGGTATATAAAGGTTTTAGAGCAACATATGCTCCCCTCCAGAGGACGTGTATTTCAGCAGGACAATGCAAAACAACATACTGCAGCTATTACAACAGCATGGCTTTGTAGTAGAAGAGTCCGGGTGCTGAATTGGCCTGCAGTCCAGATCTTTCCCCTATAGACAACATTTGGTGCATCATTAAACGAAAAATACAAACCCGATTCCAAAAAAGTTGGGACACTGTACAAATTGTGAATAAAAAAGGAATGCAATAATTTACAAATCTCATAAACTTATATTTTATTCACAATAGAATATAGATAACATATCAAATGTTGAAAGTGAGACATTTTGAAATGTCATGCCAAATATTGGCTCATTTTGGATTTCATGAGAGCTACACATTCCAAAAAAGTTGGGACAGGTAGCAATAAGAGGCCAGAAAAGTTAAATGTACATATAAGGAACAGCTGGAGGACCAATTTGCAACTTATTAGGTCAATTGGCAACATGATTGGGTATAAAAAGAGCCTCTCAGAGTGGCAGTGTCTCTCAGAAGTCAAGATGGGAAGAGGATCACCAATTCCCCCAATGCTGCGGCGAAAAATAGTGGAGCAATATCAGAAAGGAGTTTCTCAGAGAAAAATTGTAAAGAGTTTGAAGTTATCATCATCTACAGTGCATAATATCATCCAAAGATTCAGAGAATAAGGGTCTGTGCATAAGGGTCAAGGCCGGAAAACCATACTGGATGCCCGTGATCTTCGGGCCCTTAGATGGCACTGCATCACATACAGGAATGCTACTGTAATGGAAATCACAACATGGGCTCAGGAATACTTCCAGAAAACATTGTCGGTGAACACAATCCACTGTGCCATTCGCCGTTGCCGGCTAAAACTCTATAGGTCAAAAAAGAAGCCATATCTAAACATGATCCAGAAGCGCAGGCGTTTTCTCTGGGCCAAGGCTCATTTAAAATGGACTGTGGCAAAGTGGAAAACTGTTCTGTGGTCAGACGAATCAAAATTTGAAGTTCTTTTTGGAAAACTGGGACGCCATGTCATCCGGACTAAAGAGGACAAGGACAACCCAAGTTGTTATCAGCGCTCAGTTCAGAAGCCTGCATCTCTGATGGTATGGGGTTGCATGAGTGCGTGTGGCATGGGCAGCTTACACATCTGGAAAGGCACCATCAATGCTGAAAGGTATATCCAAGTTCTAGAACAACATATGCTCCCATCCAGACGTCGTCTCTTTCAGGGAAGACCTTGCATTTTCCAACATGACAATGCCAGACCACATACTGCATCAATTACAACATCATGGCTGCGTAGAAGAAGGATCCGGGTACTGAAATGGCCAGCCTGCAGTCCAGATCTTTCACCCATAGAAAACATTTGGCGCATCATAAAGAGGAAGATGCGACAAAGAAGACCTAAGACAGTTGAGCAACTAGAAGCCTGTATTAGACAAGAATGGGACAACATTCCTATTCCTAAACTTGAGCAACTTGTCTCCTCAGTCCCCAGACGTTTGCAGACTGTTATAAAAAGAAGAGGGGATGCCACACAGTGGTAAACATGGCCTTGTCCCAACTTTTTTGAGATGTGTTGATGCCATGAAATTTAAAATCAACTTATTTTTCTCTTAAAATGATAAATTTTCTCAGTTTAAACATTTGATATGTCATCTATGTTGTATTCTGAATAAAATATTGAAATTTGAAACTTCCACATCATTGCATTCTGTTTTTATTCACAATTTGTACAGTGTCCCAACTTTTTTGGAATCGGGTTTGTATGTCAAAGACAACCACAAAGTCTTCAGCAGCTGGAAACCTATCAGGCAAGAATGGGACCAAATTCTAACACCAAAACTCCATAAACTCGATGCCCAGATGTCTTCAAACTGTTTTGAAAAGAAGAGGAGATGCTACACCATGGTAAACATGTCCCCGTCCCAACTATTTTGAGACCTGCAGCAGGCATCAAATTTGAAATGAGCTCATTTTGTGCATAAAATTTTAATTTTTTCAGTTTAAACATTTGTTATCTATGTTATATTGTGAATAAAATATTGGCTCATGTGATTTTGAAATTATTTTAGTTGTCATTTTATTCAAATTTAAAAAACGTCCCAACATTTCAGGAATTCGGGTTGTACTTAATATCCTAATGATGTTTGGCATAAAAGAAAATTTTGACCCATACAATGTATTGTATTGTTGGCTATTGCTGCTAATATACCCGTGCTACTTCTGCCTGCTTTTGTGCTCCAGGGTCACATATAGGCTTATCTTCATATTTATATCATGAAAGATAAATAAGACAATTTTCTAAAACTTTACAATACGGTGTCAGTGTAGGATATGCGCATTGGAGTATAGGAGGTGAAAACATAGGTAGTGGGGGCCCCGTTAATAATTCTGCTTAGGGACCCCAAAATGCTAGAATTGGCTCTGAACGTTCCCCATCCCTGGGTTAGGGGATAGAAAATGGCGTTTGTATGTGTGAGAGTGAGAGACTTTACAGACTCAAAGACACCTGTTTTACACACGTCACTCAAACACAGAACCAGGAAACTAGCTCATCAGTTCAGGGAAAGAGAAACTGAAGCGTAGTTGAGCTGTTGTGTGTTTGTGTCTCTGTATTCATGCAGTAAAATGGCAGAAGCCAGAGTTTCTCAGGATGAGTTCATGTGTGCAGTGTGTCTGGATCTCCTGAAGGATCCAGTGGCCATTCCCTGTGGACACAGTTACTGTAAGAGCTGTATTACAGGCTGCTGGGATCAGGAGGATCAGAAGAGAGTCTACAGCTGCCCTCAGTGCAGACAGACCTTCAGTCCAAGACCTGCTTTAGCTAGAAACACCATGCTGGCTGAAGTGGTGGAGAAACTGAAGAAGACCAATCTTTCTGCTGACTGTGACGCTGGAGCTGGAGATGTGCAGTGTGACGTCTGTACTGGAAGAAAATACAAAGCCGTCAAGTCCTGTCTGGTGTGTCTGAACTCTTACTGTCAGAATCACCTTGAACAACATGAGAGTTTCTTTAAAGGAAAGAAACACAATTTGACTGAAACCACTGAACGACTGCAGGAGATGATCTGCCAGAAACATGAGAAGCTCCTTGAGGTTTTCTGTCGCACTGACCAGAAATGTATATGTGTGCTGTGTACGATGGATGAACATAAAAACCATGACACTGTATCAGCTGCAGCACAGAGGACAGAGAAACAGGTATTTAAAACTAGATATTAATGAAATATCGCTGATAATCCTTATGCAATGATTGTAACTGATCATCACTTCTGGAGTTTGAACCTACAGCCATTAGTTTTCAGTATAGATAAGTAACCTTTTAACTGCCTAACCCAACTTTTACTGGATTCATCTGATCACATGAGAATGAGAATGAGCTTTAAGGTATGTTTACACAAACGAGGAATTTGTTATAATGACAGAAGGTCCAGAGTGCAACAGAAAGACAGCAACAGGACAGGACACAGATAATAAAAATAATAATATACAAATATACAAAATAGGCAATGTACAAAAAAAGCAAAAACACAATATATAATATAGACAATTATGTATGTACAGGTATGATATGTGCAAATTTGAAATGTAAATAAGTATGTGTGATAAGTTCATGAGATGGATAGCTTGGGGAAGAAACTGTTTCTGTGTCTGGACTACCCTCCGTAGTCTTCTGAGGTCAGATTTGGTAGCTGGGCTGAACCAGACAGTTATTGATGTGCAGAGGACGGATTCAATGATGGCAGAGTAGAACTGTTTCAGCAGATCCTGTGGCAGGTTAAACCTCCTCAGCTGGCGAAGGAAGTACAACCTCTGCTGGGCCTCACAATGGAGTCTATGTGAGTGTCCCACTTCAGGTCCTGGGAGATGGTGGTGCCCAGGAACCTGAATGACTCCACTGCAGTCACAGTGCTGTTCATGATGGTGAGTGGGGGAGAGCAGGGGGGTTTCTCCAGAAGTCCACGATCATCTCCACTGTTCTGAGCGTGTTGAGCTCCAGGTTGTTAAGACTGCACCAGACAGCCAGCTCCTTAACCTTCTGTCTGTAAGCAGACTCGTCACCGTCCTGAATGAGGCCGATGACTGTGGTGTCATCTGCAAACTTCAGGAGCTTGACAGATGGGTCTTTAGATGTGCAGTCGTTCGTGTAGAGGGAGAAGAGCAGTGGGGAGAGAACGCAGCCCTGAGGAGCTCCAGTGCTGATAGTACGGGTGCTGGATGAGAATTTTCCCAGCCTCACTAGTTGCTGCCTGTCTGTCAGGAAGCTGTTGATCCACTGACAGATGGAGGTGGGCATGGAGAGCTGAGTTAGTTTGGGCAGGAGGAGTGATGGGATGATGGTGTTAAAGGCCGAGCTGAAGTCTACAAACAGGATCCTCACATAAGTCCCTGGTCTGTCCAGATGCTGCAGGATGAAGTGCAGTCCCATGTTGACTGCGTCATCCGCAGACCTGTTTGCTCTGTAGGCAAACTGCAGGGGGTCCAGTAAGGGTCCAGTGGTGTCCGTCAGATAAGCCAAAACCAGTCTTTCAAATGATTTCATGGCCACAGATGTTAGAGCCACAGGTCTGTAGTCATTAAGTCCAGTAATTTGGGTTTCTTTGGGACGGGGATGATGGTGGAGCGTTTGAAGCATGAGGGGACTTTGCACAGCTCCAGTGATCTGTTGAAGATCTGTGTGAAGATGGGGGCTAGCTGGTCAGCATAGTTTTTTAGACAGACTGATGTCACACTGTCTGGGCCTGTTGCTTTCCTTCTCTTGTTCTTTCTGAAGACCTGGCACACGTCATCTTCATTTATTTTCAGTGCAGGTGTGGGGCAGAGGGGGGTTGCAGGAGGTGTGAATGGTATTTTTTCAAACCTGCAATAGAACTCATTCAGATCGTCTGACAGCTGTTGATTCTCCACAGTGCTGGGGGATGGTCTCTTGTAATTGGTGATGTCTTTCTGACCTTTCCACACTAAAGCAGAATCACTGGAAGAGAATTTGTTCCTTAGCTTGCTAGAATAATTCCTCTTTTGCCACTCTGATCTCCTTTTCCAGTGTGTATTTGGCCTGTTTGTACAAGACTTTATCCCCTTTCTGTAAGCATCTTCTTTAGCCTGATGGAGCTGTCTGAGTTTTGCAGTGAACCATGGTTTGTCATTGTTGTAGGTTAAATGAATCCTGGTAGGAATACACATATCTTCACAGAAACTGATATATGATGTTACAGTCTCTGTAAACTCGTCCAGATCGTTTGCAGCAGGTTCAAAAACAGTCCAATCAGTGAGGTCAAAACAAGCTTTTAAATCTTGCTCTGCTTCATTAGTACATCTTTTAACAGTTCTTAATACTGGTTTAGCTGATTTCAGTTTCTGCCTGTAGGTCGGTATGAGATGAACCAAACAGTGATCAGAGAGTCCTAAAGCTGCCCATGGGACAGAGTGATAGGCCTCCTTTATTGCTGTGTAACAGTGATCCAATATATGTTGGTGGGACATGTGATGTGCTGTCTGTATTTTGGCAGTTCGCGGGAGAGATTTGCTTTATTAAAGTCCCCGAGAATGATTAAAACAGAGTCCGGGTGTTGTTGTTCTGTGTCTGTGATCTGATCAGCTAGTTTCTGTAAAGCTGAGCTCACGCGCATTTGCGGTGGAATGTAAACACTCACGAGAATGAATGAACAAAACTCCCGCGGTGATTAGAAAGCTTTACAGGTAATGAAGAGAGCTTCTAGATCTGAACAACCCAATGTCCAGCAAAACGTCTGAATAATCGAAATCCGGGAAAAGATTTGATGATTTAGTGATGATTTTTTAGTGGCTGTAGTTTTCTGTGACATTCACTATCATCTGTTTGTCCTGCAGAAGCAGCTGAAGGAGACGCAGAAGACGTTCCAGCAGAGAATCCAGCAGAGAGAGAAAGATCTCCAGCAGCTGAGAGAGGCTGTGGTGTCTCATAAGGTGAGTCTGGAGAAGAAGAGAAGTTTGTCTCAGTCTCAGTTCAGACTCACTGAAGCCTGAATCACTGTGTGTCCTAACAGCGCTCTGCACAGACAGCAGTGGAGGACAGTAAGAGGATCTTTACTGAGCTCATCCGCTCCATTGAGAGAAGCTGCTCTGAGCTGATACGGCTGATCAGAGATCAGGAAAAGCAAGCAGTGAGTCGAGCTGAAGGACGACTGGAGCGACTGGAGCAGGAGATCAATGATCTGAGGAGGAGAGACGCTGAGCTGGAGCAGCTTTCACACACACAGGATCACATCCAGTTCCTGCAGGTAACACAGATCTAGAAGAACAGGATCATAGTGGACTTGAGCAGATCCTGCTGTGACAGGAGACTCACAGAGAAACATTTCATGAGTGTCTTATTATATAATCATCAGTCAGACTCTCATCTGATCATCTTCTTCTGAAAGAGACGCTACTTACAAATGTCTTTCAGCTCTGGAAATCTCTTAGGAATCATTTCTCTCAGCTCTTTCTTCTGGAAGATATATTTAGTTGTCAAACACCATTAGCACTACCAACAGTTCAAAACTTCACTATCATTTCAGCTTTTTACCTCAGTTTTCCTTCCTTATGACATGGTGAAATCATTCGATTAATGTTCATCAAAATTGGATCAGGTGATCCTCAAACATGATAAAATTTATTTTTATTTGCCTGTAACACATTGATGAATTTGACCATGAAGACCCCAAACATGAAGTGAAGCTGTTTATTAGTAATGCTTCAGTGTATTGAAATCAAACTAAACCTGAGCGTGTCTTAAGGGTCCTTGTGAAGTTTCAGTGTCTCTAACCACTCTAAAATTATCAATAATGGTCAGTCTAATCGTAGTCTTTGAGCTGCTTTTCCTGAGCAAATCTACTCAACCCTACAATGAGACTCCATTGATGTGCTTGAGCTGTTAGATGGACATTTATGTTCTTAGCAGATGTTTTATCCAAACTATTTCCTAGAAAGTTCACATATAGTGTAAGTGTCAAATGATATAATGTGATGATATGAATGTGATTTAATGAAGCTGATGCTGTGAAAGTGCTGGATTGACGTGAGTTACTAAAGATCAGTCAAGTCAACAAGAGCTGCACAAATCTGATGTTGGTGCAGGTTATTGGGTGAAGTGCGGAGCTGATGAGTTTTGATTTCTGTTTTCTGTAGAGTTTCCAGTCTCTCTCAGCACCTCCTGAATCTACAGATGTAAATGATGATCTCTTCAGTTCTCTCATCTCTTTTGATGGTCTGAGAGAATCTGTCCATCAGCTGAGACACAAACTGGAGGATTTCTGCAAAGAGGAGCTCAAGAAGATCTCAGACAGAGGTAAAGTCCTGGGCCCGGTTTTTCAAAAGGTTTAATCCGGATAAAATTGATCCAGATTTAGTAATCCTTTTTTTGCGATCCGTGATCACGTAATCCAGCTTACTTTTGGAGCCAGTTTTTTAAAGCAACATCGGATTGGATCAATCTGATCCGGATAGGAACTTTTCAGGATCACCAAATCTGGATAACCAGTGCTGGATAACCAGTGCTCAAACAGGATAGGAAATCACAATGTAGAACTATAGATATGTAAAGAGCAACAAGTAGAATAGCCAGTGTGGGGTCAATATAACTTTATTTTTATTTGAAATGAAAACCCACACATTTAAAAAAAACTAAAAACAAGAAAAACCCCACCCCATCCTCTTCCAGCAGTCCGCTCATCTGAGACCTACAACACAAACACTGTACATTGAGGATATTTATAACAAGTATCAAGTATAGATGTATAGAATTAAAAAAAAAAGACAATGTCAAATACTCCACAATAATTTCAGACTTCCTCATCTGATGTGGAGAGACCAGCTTGTCTGAGCGTAGCCTTTAGGAGGCGGATCTCAAGTCTGGCCTTGGTTTGCTGCAGTTTGGTCAGAGTCAGTTGTTCCTCTGCCAGACGAAGCTGTGCTTCTGCCCTTTCAGTCTCTTTTTGCAGAAGTGCCTTGTAATCATCATCTTTGTTTGATGAAGGGCGCTTCAAGCCTTTCCTCTGAGATCCTGTGGCAACTACCACTGGCTCAACCAATGAGGATCCAGCTTCTTCCTCAGGAACAGAGCTGAGATTCAATATAAATACGCTCTCTGGATCAGCCTCAGGAGGAACTGGCAGATTCTCCTCCTCCTCCTCAATCCAAGGCTCGCCATCCCCTACAACACCTTGAATACCATGGAGAGCTTGCGACTTCTCACCTCCAATGATGTCGAGGACCACATCTGTGTAATCTCCCCTCTTAAATGGCTTGTTGCCTGTTTGTGGGTTTTTGGCTTCAGCATGGTCCTTTGTTGCCCTGGCCTTAAGATTCTTCCACCGCAATTTGATTTGGTCTGTGGTCCTCCTCTGGCCAGACCCTATGGCATTCACATTTTCTGTGATTAAAATCCAAACATCATTTTTCTTTTTGTTGGTATCCTTAGCAGAATTAAAACTTCCCACTATTGTTCCATAATGGCACCGAACACCCTCTAGTAGTGCATTGGTTTCAGCAGCTGTGAAGTTGCAGCTTCTTGAGTCCATGGTTCCGTTGCTTTACTATAGTGAACATTGTTCATCAATTATAGGCCTTGGGTCCAATTGCCTCAATTGAACGCAAGCCAAAACTAATCAGTTGTAATAGGTGTGTTTGAAAAGACCAACTACACTGCCATATAAATCAGCCTTTCTCAGAGGATTCACAGAGAGACAGTGAAATGGCAGGTGTTGTCCACCGCCACCACCACTTTGCCAGGAGAGGATACCGTCAAAGGGTGTATGTTGAACGTACCAAGCCACTGGAGCAATACACCACTGAGGAGCTGTATGTCCGGTTTCGCTTTGGGAAGGCTGATATAGAGTACCTTGTGAACCTTCTCAGGCCAAAACTTCAACACAGAACCCAAAGGAGTCACGGTCTGTCTGTGGAAGACCAGATCCTCATTGCTCTCCGATTTTATGCATGTGGGACTTTCTATCAAGTTGTTGGTGACTATATGGGAGTGGTGAAATCAGCTGTGTGTGATGTGGTGAGAGATGTGTCAATCGCACTGGCCAGCCTGGTCAAAGAATTTGTTTCTTTTCCAAAGGACAACCAGATTGCCCAGGCCAAGCGCAGCTTTTTTCTTTTGGGGAATATGCCCAATACTATTGGAGCAATCGACTGCACACATGTGCATATACAAGCACCTCGTGAGAATGAATGGGAGTTTATAAACAGAAAGGGGAGCCACAGCATCAATGTCCAACTTGTGTGTGATGCTGACCTCATCATCACCAACTGCGTTGTCAAGTGGCCTGGGTCTGTCCATGATGCACGCATCCTGAGGGAGAGCGCTCTATATAGAGACCTCCAAACCAACCGACCGGATGGCGTAATATTAGGAGACAGTGCCTACCCACTCCTACCATGGCTGATGACTCCTTTTCTAACAGCAAATACACCAGCGCAGGCACGCTTCAACACTGCTCATTGCAGAGCAAGATGTGCAATTGAGCGTTTAAATGGAGTTCTTAAGAGGCGCTTTGCATGCCTTAACTACCTGAGAGCGGAACCACAGAAAGCATGCAACATAACCCTTGCCTGTATTGTCCTGCACAACATCGCTACTAAGCGCAATGTCCCTCTCTGTGCTGACAATGATGCACCTGAGCCCCTTGGAGACCCTAACCAACCTCCTGCATTCTGCCAGAATGAGCAAACAGGACGTGCAACAAGGGACGCAATAGTTAGACACTATTTCTGATTTGGATTTGTTTTGGATTTCAAAAATCAGTGATTGCCATTCTTTGCATTTTTTGGGTTATTCTGTAATCATTGCATGCATCACTAATAAATATTCTAAAAACAAAAATATTTTCGATTGTGATGAATATATATATCAATTAGTGACAGAATAAAATGTATTGTTTTTGGTCAATTTTGACAGCTGTTTGGGGGATTATTTTATGAGGCCAAACTCTTTCTACTTTGCTGTAGGCCTATACTAAAAGGCTGAATACGTTAAAGCCTACCTAATCACTGTAGCCTGACGGATGAACAAATAAAATTAAAACCTTATGAATAAATAGGATATCTTGTAAGATACTGCATGATCCAAATATAGTATTATTTGATACATTTTTAAAGTTTTCATTACATTTTGGCCATGAAATCCACGCTGAATCCACCCTTCTGATGGGATCAGTTTAATCCAGATTTTTTGGATCAAAGTGATCCAAATCCTACAAAAAAGTTCTAAAAAAAACCCAAACTAAAGGTTTGATCTGGATCAAAACCAAGATTGGATTACGTGATCTAATCCGATTATGTAATCCGATTTGTCTTTTGAAAAACACATTTTCAAGATTTGATCCAATCCGTTATCCAAAATCCTAGTGGATTACTTTTGAAAAACCGGGCCCTGGAGATTCATCTGCTCTCAGAAACGAGTCCATCATCATCTCATATCATGGAGAACATCATATTAGAAATGTCTTAGGAATGGATGCAGGATCATGAGAATCACACTGTTCATGTCTGTTGATTTCCACAGTCACATTCACCAACATTGTTCCCAGGACCAGGAGGGAGGATTTCAAGAAGATCTCAGACAGAGGTAAAGTCCTGGAGATTCATCTGCTCTCAGAAACGAGTCCATCATCATCTCATATCATGGAGAACATCATATTATAAATATCTTAGGAATGGATGCAGGATCACACTAGCTGCATTTCCATTACAGATTTGCGCAAAATTTTAGCAATATTTTATAAATGTCGATTAAATGTATTTTGAAATGACGGCGTTTCCATTAACTGATGTTATGCAAACGTAATTTTTTCCTCTTGTGATAAGCCACTGTATTAGTCATTAATTCTAATCGAAGGAGGCGTATGCGTGTGTCTTTAGTGAAGCAGCATGGAGAGCTGCTTCTGGGACTCTTCTGAAGCGTGCCGCAGCGCTGCTGGTATAAACACAAGCATTGACTCGAGTGGCTGCGATCAGCTCCGGTGTCAGAGCCATAATGCAGTGTAACACTCACAGTCACATTCACCAGGCAAGGCAAGACTAGACTAAACTAGGAACTAAGGCCTATGAACTAGACCGGGAACTGGCTCCGTAAAGTAGCTATCACTAGAAGAGTGATAAATGCTAAACAAATCGGCCGTGCGAGAGAGGAAGTCCATAGCTTACGTAGGGTCTGTGATTGGTTACTGCTGTGGGTGAAATCAGTGCAATGGATGATGGGAAATGTAGTCCAGGGTATAGTGTAACAGTCTGTGTAGTGTGAGAGTCCATGTGGAGAGCAGGTGACCGCTGGTGGTGAGTGAACGGAAGTTCATAGACCAGATTCTTGACATAGCCCCCCCCCAAGGAGCGGCTTCCAGATGCTGTCCCACGTGGAAGTGGAGGGACCGGAGACTGGGGAAGAGCCGAGTACCCAGGCAAAACCGGCAAAGCAGGAAGCCAGGGCGGAGTAGAGAACCAGGATGACGCCGGCAAAGCAGGAAGCCAGGGCAGAGCAGAGAACCAGGGTGGAACCGGCAGAGCAGGGAGCAGAAGACCACCAGGCTGGAGCAGACAGAGCAGAAGACCACAAGAGCAGGACAGAAGACCACCAGGCTGGAGCAGACAGAGCAGAAGACCACAAGAGCGGGACAGAAGACCACCAGGCTGGAGCAGAAGACCACCGGAGCAGGGCAGAAGACCACCAGGCTGGAGTAGACGGAGCAGAAGACCACCAGAGCGGGACAGAAGACCACCAGGCTGGAGCAGATGGAGCAGGAGACCACCACGGAAGGCCAGGCGAATCAGGGAACCCTGGCAGAAACTGGGACCTAGGAAAACCCAAGACACAAGAGACAGGCAGAGCATTCACAGCATCAAGGATCGAAGCAGGAAACACAAAAAGTTCCTCAATATGCTCACTGATTGAGACTGGACAGGCAGACAGTTCATTAACAGGAACTGACTGAAACTGGTGGACCAGATGATTCTGAGTTAGACACATTTTGGATAACACAACAAGCTGATAGTTCATGAGTGATCTCAATGGCAGTGACAGGGCCACCGAATTGTACCGGGGCAAAGCTGGGGTGCATCTCTAGTCTCTGAGCTCATGACAGACAGGATTGAGCATTCAGAGCTGGGTTCCCTGGATGTGACAGACAGTTCAAACTCTGAGACATTTGGGGAAATTCGACAGACCGATAGTTCGTAATTCAACTCACAGACTGAATCCGGCAGAACAGACACTTTGAAACCAGACACACTTGGCAAGACTAAACAGACAGATGATTCAACATTAAGCTCACGGACTGAACTGATAGACATTTCATTAACAAAATTTAAAACTGGACGGGCTAACAGTTCACACACAGGGTCATTGGCGGAAACTGGACAGACAGGAACATCATCATCAGACACATTGACACACAATTCAGAATCATGAGCATTGATTGGAACTGGCTAGACAGACAGACGGTTCAAAATCAACTGTATTGGCTGGAGTAGAACTGGTAGGTAGCTTAAAACCAAGGGCAATGACAGAAGCAGAAGCAGACAGTTCAATGACAGAAACTTGACAGGAAGATAAATCATACTCAGGCTCATTCTCAGGCTTATTGGTCAAAACTGGACACACAGATAGTTCAGAATTAAACTCATTGACTGGAAATGGACAGACAGACTGTTCACTAATGTCTCTTTGGCAATGACAGGGTTAACAGGGCATACAGAATGTTTCCTTGGCAGTGACAGGTAGGGATGAGAGTTCCTGAACGGCCCTTGTAGCCGCAGCAAAACAGTCAGGAAATTCACAGACAGCATCCTCGAATGTTACAGACAAGGCTAAGAGTTCAGAGGCAACCTCCTTGGCCGGTTCAGAGCAGGACAATAGTTCATAAGCGGTCTCCACAGCCGTGACAGGACAGGCAGAGAGATCACAGACGGTCTCCATAGCCGTGACAGGACAGGCAGGGAACTTACAGATGGCCTCCATAGCCGTGACAGGACAGGACGAGGATTCGCAGATGGCCTCCATAGCAGTGACAGAACAGGCAGAGAACTTACAGATGGCCTCCATAGCCGTGACAAGACAGGACGAGGATTCGCAGATGACCTCCATAGCCGTGACAGGACAGACAGAGAGTTCACAGATGGATACCACTGACACCTCTGGAGGTTCTGCAGCAGATGCCGCCACCTCTGGAGGTTCTAAAGTAGTAACATCAGGAGACAGGTAGAGTTCATTAACATCCTCCTTAACAGGACAGGTACAGCATTCATCTACGGTTCCTTCGACCGTGACATGATGGGCTGAAAGTGCATTGCTGGGTGCCACCATCACGCAAGGAGCTGAAGCAAGCACCGCTGCTTCGGGAGGTTCTGCAGCATACGCCGCCACCTCTGGAGAAACTGCATCAGGCACCATCGCCACGGGGAACACAGCAGGTGACTCTGGACGATCAGCTGTGACATGATGTGACTCTGGATGATCAGCTGTGATGTGACGTGACTCTGGACGATCAGCTGTGACGTGACGTGACTCTGGATGATCAGCTGTGATGTGACGTGACTCTGACAATCAGCTGTGACGTGACGTGACTCTGGATGATCAGCGGAGACGTGACGAGACTCTGGAAGATCAGCGGAGACGTGACGAGACTGGAAGATCAGCTGTGACATGATGTGACTCTGGATGATCAGCTGTGACGTGACGTGACTCTGGATGATCAGCTGTGATGTGACGTGACTCTGACGATCAGCTGTGACGTGACGTGACTCTGGATGATCAGCGGAGACGTGACGAGACTCTGGAAGATCAGCGGAGACGTGACGAGACTGGAAGATCAGCTGTGACATGATGTGACTCTGGAAGATCAGCTGTGACATGATGTGACTCTGGATGATCAGCTGTGACGTGACGTGACTCTGGATGATCAGCGGAGATGTGACGAAACTCTGGAAGATCAGTGGAAACATGACGAGACTCTGGAAGATCCGCTGAGACGTGATGAGACTCTGGAAGATCCGCTGAAACATGACTTGACTCATGACGATCAACTGTGACTTGACTGAACTCATGAAGATCAACTGTGACTTGACTTGATTCATGAAGATCAGTGGTGTCTTGGCTTGACTCAGGATTGACAGCTGTGACATAACAGGGTGCTGCTGTGTCCACCATTTTGTGATCAGGCTCCGCTGTCACTGCCATTTTGTGAGCGTGCTCTAGTGCGGTCGCCATTACACGAGTGAGTGCGGTGTCGCGTTCCTCCGTGACACCCACAGTGAATGCTGAACCAACAGTCAACAAAGCATAATCCATAAACTGACTGAGTGACAAACGTGGACCCTCGTGAATTAGCTTAGATTTCAGTGGTTGATTAACGCCCTCACAGAAAAAGTCTATCAAAACACAGTCTGGCAGATCAGAATAGTAAGCAATGTTCAAACACTCTTGAATATAGTCCTTGAGCGATCGTGTGCCCTGTTCGAGGGCTAGTAACAGTCTTGAAATATCCATACCTGGCCAGTGTCCACTTGAAAAGCCGCTGGATCCTTGTGTGGCCGAGTATTCTGTTACGGGGCGAACGAGACGTGAGACGTGTGGATCCATTTGCAAGGCTTTTAATCAGAGACGTGGTCATAAAGCAGGCACGGTTCAGACAATGGCAAACAAGTATAACACAGGCAAGACAAAGAGTAATCCTAGGACAAGCATGGGTCTTTGATCAGCAAACGACATCCAGAGAGCTTGACAAAAGGGGTAATCCGTAAACACAAACAATAGTCTAGACAGGGGCGAACAGAGTCCAAACGGCAAGAAGATAGGGCAATCCGAAATACACAGGCAAGGATCTTCACACAGGAAAACAGGCAAGGCAAGACTAGACTAAACTAACATAAGAACTATGAACTAGACCGGGAACTGGCTCCGTAAAGTAGCTATCGCTAGAAGAGTGATAAATGCTAAACAAATCGGCCGTGTGAGAGAGGAAGTCCATAGCTTATGTAAGGTGTGTGATTGGTTACAGCTGTGGGTGAAATCAGTGCAATGGATGATAGGAAATGTAGTCCAGGGTATGGTGTAACAGTCTGTGTAGTGTGAGAGTCCATGTGGAGAGCGGGTGACCTCTGGTGGTGAGTGAACGGAAGTTCTTAGACCGGATTTGTGACAATATGTGTGGTAGGGCAATGTCTATGGTAACATTAATCTGTAGCCTAAAATTACAATTTTACAGTTCAGACACAGGTTTTCACAAAACAGCATCTTAAAAAATTATAAACATCACATTTCAGCCTTTAAACCATTTTTAAGAAAAGGGATGATTCAAGTGTATGACTTATAAAGGTATTTAAAAAATATAAATATATGTCGTACTTTCTTAATTGTTTAGATTTTTAGGAGGCACATTAGCTTCTTGTCCATCCACTTGTTCACATTTACAACTCGCTGTGTTTGCTGCGTAAAAACATGGGTCAGTTTTTGGATTAGTCTGAATCAACAGCAGAAGGACGATGCAAATTAATTGTCTGCCAGTAGGAGGTGCTTCTGGACCGGCAGAAATAATGCAGTTTCCCCGGTAACGGCTGTAGACAAAACAGCGCTGAGCTCATGAACGCTACTTTATCACACATTATAGGCAAGATAAAATGAAAATTGAAAACTTAAGACTTAAATAACCCACTGGAACCCTGTATTTAAGACAGCCCAGGGACGTCAGGCTAGTGATTTTGCAAGCCCTGCAAACCCAAGTGTCAACCCTACTCTGAACCCTTTTCATAGCAGCCCCTCTTGGTGCCACAATATTTTCTACCACACAAATATATATATATATTTTTTCAAACACAGATATACAATGAGTATCTATACCAAATATTTCAGGCTAAAACACTTTGAGCATTTGACTTTGAGCTTCTGTAATAACAACAACATATTTATATACAAGTAGCCAATAATAATAATAGAGACATTAATAATCAAAACCATAATGCAATATTTCTACAGTGTTAGTGACTGGTAAGAGCAGTTCTGTGTGGATTTAAATGCTCGTATTTACCGTTATTTACAGTTTACCTCAACACGTCAGTTTACATGTTCAGAGCTATTCAATCTCGTTTCAGATAGTTTCACCACAGAGACTTTACTGTTCACATGTAATGCTGTAAGTGTGTCAGAGTTAAATAGATCAATCGTTGGTTATCACTTCAACAGAGTGACAAATGCATCGGACTAGTTTCTCAGCACTGTCCAGTTCTGTCCAGCTGTTCTCATGCACTGCATGGTTTAATCAGCCACTGTTTCATCACTTGGCTTTTGGTGTTTTCATCTCATGCACTCCAGTAAAGACGAGATGATCAAAATATACTCGCAACTGTAGTTTACATTTTTTTTTAGTCATACCTTTTGGAGAGAAATAGCACACTGGATATGGATGCATATTACTAGTGTGCATGTGTCGAGCACTAATGTCTAATTTACACATAAGACACGAAACTATACTGTAGAATGACCAATAATAGTCTACATTTCCTTTTCCTCCACAGCCAATCACAGGCCCCCTCCATCTTCAGGCCCCGGGGCTTCAGCTCCACCGAGCCCTTATGTTAATCCTGCCCTGACCAACATTGTTTCCAGAACCAGGAGAGAGGAGCTCAAGAAGATCTCAGACAAAGGTAAAGTCCTGGATATTCATCTGCTCTCAGAAACCAATCCATCATCATCTCATATCATGGAGAACATCATATTAGAAATGTGTTAGGAATGGATGCAAGATCATGAGAATCACATTGTTCATGTCTGTTGATTTCCACAGTCACATTCACCAACATTGTTCCCAGGACCAGGAATGACTTCCTACAATGTAAGTCAGTAAGAAAACAAGCTCACTGAGTGTGTTCATGTTCCCTATCTGTCAGTCACTACGAGTTATGTCGTGACGACATTGGGGATTTACTTGGAAGCCCCAATCATCTCTGACTAAAGAGAAAATGCCAATGAATATTGGCTAGTGGAATTTGCATACCTGAGCCACTCTCCGTGCATATGGGTATAAAAGGGCGACAGGTGCATCCACTCATCAGATTTTTGCTTCGGAGCCGAGTGGATGAGAAGTGCGCTGATCTCCACAAAGCCTTTCATCTTTGATTTGTTCCTGGTTGGCGTCACGGTGTCAGTGGAGTCCCTTTCACCAGCGATTCCCCTGGGCACTTCAACTAAAAGAGCAAATTCTAAAAGATCAAATCACAGACGATCGCGTCTTTTTCAAGATGCCGTTTCGTCTGTGTCCTCTTGATTGCGGTCGTTTTCTGTCTGCGAATGACAGACACGATCGTTGTCTTCAGGCTAAGACAGCGCTCTTGACCGCGCTCACTTCCATCAAGAGGGTTGGGGACCTCCAAGCATTTTCGGTGAGCGAAGAGTGCCTTGTGTTTGGGCCTGACTACTTTCACGTTGTCCTGAGACCCCGGCCTGAATACTTGCCCAAGGTTCCCACAATGCCCTTCCGCGATCAGGTGGTGAACCTGCAAGCACTGCCTTCAGAGGAGGCAAACCCAGCCTTGGCATTGCTGTGTCCCGTAAGAGCATTGCGCATATACGTGGACCGCACCTGGAGCTTCAGAAGCTCTGAGCAGCTCTTTGTCTGTTACGGAGGTCAGCAGAACGGGAAGGCTGTCTCCAAGCAGAGGTTGGCCCACTGGATAGTGGATGCCATCACCTTGGCGTACCAATCCCAAGGCGAGCCGTGCCCCCTGGGGGTGAGGGCTCACTCCACACGGAGTGTTGCCTCCTTCTATGCGTTGGCGCACGGCACCTCTCTGGCAGACATCTGTAGAGCTGTGGGCTGGGCAACACCGAACACCTTCTCAAGACTCTACAGTCTCCGCGCTGAGCCAGTTTCTTCTCGTGTGTTGGGTAACAGGTAAGTGGTGGGAAGAATTGGCCGGTGTCATGCTTGCTGCACCATTCCCCCTCACCCGGGGATACGAGCGCCTGTTTTCTCCTCCAGTTCAGTTCCCCGGAGGGCGAACCCTGGTGGAGTTCCTCTAGCACCCCCGGCAGTCAGACTGGGCGGAGCAGTCTGACGCCAGGCCCAGTACTTGTGCTAGCTCGCCCGGGTCTCCGGTCAGCCCCTGTACTCGGCTAGGTGTCCGTATGTCTTTGATCCCCTTCGGGTAATCCCATACGTGTATTCGTCCACGGTAAGGTTTCCCTCACGGTAAACCCGTGTCTTCCCTTTGACAGAGCTCTCTGTCAGGCCCTGCTGGCAGCCCTCCTCCTAGGTAGGATCTGCCCCAGGGTCCAGTCGTATGTAGTACTGCCCCAGGTCTGGTTCAGTCCATATCAGTGTCTCCAAATGATACCTCCGTTCGGGCAGGATGTGGCCTCCGTAGCGCCCTTCTCCGGAAGGCTCGCTTCCCTGTCGTTACTGCCAAGCTGTAACAACAAATAGGAAAGATGTGGAGCATCTTTCATCGAAGGTCGAAATCCCTTCCGACTTCTGGGGAAAGGAACAGCGGCTTGGCTATCTCCTGCAGCGATGTACTCAGTGGTCCCTGTGGGCACCAAGGTTAGCGAATTTGCGCTGGGGCGATGGGAAGGTTGCGACCTTTCGCATGGCATTTGTCTGTCATGCGCTCGCTTGTCAGAATCTGCATGCCACAAGGTCGTGATGGGGTTCAGGTTGTGGCGCTTTCCATAGGACCCCTATGTCGCCACGACATAACTCGTAGTGACCGACAGATAGGGAACATCTCGGTTATGTACGTAACCCTCGTTCCCTGATGGAGGGAACGGAGACGTTATGTCCCCATGCCACAATCTTGAACCATCGCTGGTTGCCTGGGACACGTTCTCGGCTCCTCAGTGGAAAATCTGATGAGTGGATGCACCTGTCACTCTTTTATACCTGTATGCACGAGGAGTGGCTCAGCTATGCAAAATCCACTAGCCAATATTCATTGGCGTTTTCTCTTTAGTCAGAGATGATTGGGGCTTCCAAGTAAATCCCCTATGTCGTCACAACATAATGTCTTCTTTCCCTCCATCAGGGAACGAGGGTTACGTACGTAACCGAGACATTCTTCTGTAGAAGGTGAAAGAAGAGTTGATGTAAATGATGATTAGCACCAATATCTGGTCATCTGGACCAGGAGCGAGGCCAGAAGTGTTTAAGTGGGTGGGCCTACATAAAACCAGGTGGGCAAGGTGTAGCGTATGAAAACTGCATATCAAATTGCCAACAGAAAATACAGCACAAAGATTCAATACACAATACTTCTAAAGCATTGATTAACATTAATTGTAATTTCAACATTTACTAATATATTATTAAAATTAAAAGTTTTATCTGTTAACCGTACCTGAGCTACAAAATGTTGACAAACTTGAACAAAGATTAATTAATACTGTAACAAATGTATTTCACATTGTTAATGTTAGTAAATGCATTGGCTAATGCTAACTAAAGTTTATTGTATGTATCGAGGACCGTAGATGAGCGCAGCTGCAAATATGCAGTTTTTTTATTATTTATAATTGTAAATAATACAATTATTTATTTAATCAATTATATTATATCTGCGATCGACACTGAAGCCCATTTCTGCCACAAAAAAATAAATAAAATAAAATAAAGTAAAATACAATACAATAAAATTAAAAATAAATAAATAAGAAAAAAATCATGCTTTGATAAATAATCATTATGACATAAAAGGTTGAAATTATGACATAAAAAAGCAAAAATTATTTATGCCATAACTATGACTTTGTCATGATTATGAATGTTATATAACTGTCTTTTTATAGAATAATTAGCTTTTTAATCACATAATTTCAACTTTGTCGTAACTTACATTTATGTCATAATTGTGACTCTTTAGGTCACTTTTGTGACTCTTTTTTTGTAATTCAGTGTCTTTATTTATTTTCAAAGTAGCATATAGGTTACAACAAACACGAAAACATATTAGACCACTACTACCCCCCACAACCTCCCCCCAATCCTCATTTAAAAATAAATAAAATACAGATAAATAAATAAAATAACTACAAAAATAATAGAAATGGTTTAAATGTAAAGAACCTTTAAAGAACCATCTTTTTTTAGAGTGTATATGAAGTTATAGTGAAACTATACGTTTATTACTTTTAATAAGTTTAATCTGGAAATTTACCAGCTTCTGACTTCCCAAATGGACCCAACCGTAGCTTCAGCACTGATCTGTGCTGAGACACTGATGATACACTGAACATGAAGATCAAACAGATTCACAATTCCTGATTCTGATGTGTTTTATCTCCATTAGATTCCCATCATCTGACTCTGGATCTGAACACAATGAATAAACGCCTCCATTTGTCTGAAAGCAACAGAGAGATTACTAACACTGGCACAGATCAGCGTTATCCTGATCATCCAGACAGATTTGATCATTATCGTCAGGTGTTGTGTAGAGAGAGTGTGTGTGGACGCTGTTACTGGGAGATTGAGTGGAGTGCTGGTATGTTAGGTGTGTGTATATCAGTGTCATATAAGAGCATCAGCAGGAAGGGAGACGGTGATGAGTGTGTGTTTGGATATAATGATCAGTCCTGGAGTTTGTTCTGCTCTCGATCCAGATACTCATTCACACACAATAACATAGAGACTGTTCTCCCTGTGAAGTCCAGCAGCAGGAGAATAGGAGTGTTTGTGGATCACAGAGCAGGAACTCTGTCCTTCTACATCATCTCTGACACAATGAGCCTCATCCACACAGTCCAGACCACATTCACTCAGCCGCTCTATCCTGGGTTTACTGTTGGTTATGGATCATCAGTGAAACTGTGTTGATGAATCAGAATAGACTGATGAGAGATTCTACCCATAATGCTTTGAGCTGCATGATGAATCAGTAACAGTGAGATGTTATAGAGTCTCTTCTTTTCTCTTCATGACATTAATACTGCAGCTGAACTTCTGTCTGTGTAATAACATGAATCAGAATAAATGTGTAATAAATCCTCATATAGACAGTAAGATCAGTGTGTGAGTTCTGCTGAGTGATTATGTGTTTCTGTGCTTTTCTCTGTTTGTGTTGATTGAAACCAGTCAATTCGTTTTTATCGTAGTGTCACGATTTTTATTATTATTATTATTATCAAAATGATGTTTCAGTTCAAATGATCACACAGAGTCAATAAATCATTTTCATTATTCCCTTTTCAGTGTTTTGTGTTCTTCTGTCTTCCGGCGTCACGAGCCGCTGTTTTTATTGTCAAACATTTAGCTGTTAACCTCAGAATTCATTTTTATTTTCAGGTTACAGCTTGTTAATAATTTGAGTTAAAAATTTTCTTGATTGTTATCACAATATAACTGATTAATTTAGCCCAAACCATTCGTTCAGTTCTCGTTTTTTGCACAGGTTTGACCATGTTCTCGTTCAGAAAGCACAAGTACACAAAATAATTACACAAAATTGAACTTAGATAGCAAACATTTATCCATGTGTGAACATTAAATAACAAAACTGATGACACGGGTCAGAATCTGATGATGATAATGTTATTCAAAGGCTATCAAAAACATTTCTTACAATGTTCATCGAGTACAAATAACATCTTGAGGACTCTTTGAGAACATTACGAGAAAGTAAATCAAATATTAAAAACACATTTTTAAAACCATTTTATTCTAATATTTATATAACCTTTAAAATAGCGTTAGTGGAATTTGTGAGAATGTTCCAGATCAGGTTTCACAGCACAATAATAAAGATTAAAGGTATTGTTCATCTGATAATAATCATTCTGTCATCATTTGCTCGTGTCGTTCTAAACCTATGACCTTCTTTCTTCTGTGGGACACAAAAGATGATGTTCTGAGGAACGCCGGCAACAAACAACACTGACTTACACTGTATATGAAAAACAATACTCTAAATATCTTCTTTAGTATTTTGTAGACGAAAGGTTTGGAGCGGCGTGAGCGAGAGGGTTTGAGGAGCAAACACACAGAAGATCACACAGACGTTCAGAGAGTTTCTGTGGAACATCGTGAGGATGGTGTGGAGTGTAAGAGTGATCTGATCGTTTCTCCAGAGGAGTTTATGAGCTCAAATGCACTCTGTTTATTTGATGTCATTGTAAAAACACTGATTCTGTTTTGGCTTTGCTGATTTTTCTAAAAGGTTTCTGGTGTTTTTCTGTCTCCTGAGAGATCGTTTCACTGCAATCCAGCAGCTGAGAGTTTAACTGATGCTCATTTCACCTTCAGATGAATATGAGAAACAGAGAACAAACTCAAACATTTCTCCAGTTTAGACAAACACACTCACATCTGATTGCAGGTCTCTTTCTGTTTATTGTGTTTGCTGAGTGCTGTTTTAAATGCTGTCCGGCTCCAGTTATATGCATGAGTTTATTAATATGTTGTTGCAGATCGTGAGTTAAAGGCAAAGTGAGGTTAACATTCTCACAAATTGATTTTTTTTTTATAAGTTATATAAGTGTAAGGACAAAACGTTTTTAAAGTGACGTTTATGGAATTCTCTTTTAATTGTATTAATATTTGATATAAATTCTCATAACGTTGAAAGAATACCAACATTCTCTGAACGTCCTCATGATGTTATTTGTATTTGAACGTTCCAGGAAACATTTCTGTAACATTCTAATAACATTGTAATCGAAACTGAATTTTAATCTTCTTAAAATATTAAAAATAAACGTTCAAATAACAATATATCTTGGGTGAGAAAAGTTTGTTGAATGCTGTGAGAAATGCTTTCGCAACATTTAAATGACGTTATAATTTTGACAAGAAACTTTTAATCTTTTAAAAACATTTCAAAACAAATGTTACCACAAAATCCATAAATATGTGACCCGAGGTGTTCCTCCATAACTTTAAAAGTGTTTAAAAGACTCTCAGCTGTTATTTCAGCAGTTTAATCACCTGTGCTTGAGGTTTAAGGTGTAACCTGTAAATAAAGTTGTGATATGTCACTTCACAAACTTCTTGATCCTGAGAGAACGTCACGCTTTGATCACGCTGTAACAGTTTCTCTGTTACTTATGTACCAAAAGTCCTCTTAGAGCAGCACTGTCATTACTCACCTGAGCATTAGAGGGCGCTCTGTTAAATAATACATGGAATTCACCTATTTAAGGTAGCATAGAAGGAGAAATGGCAGGAAGTTGATTCTCTGTTCTTTGGAGAAGCTTACCTCATGGTGGTTTGGGCCTTTATACCCTGTTTGAGGAACTTTATAGTTCTAAGCTCATCTGTAAGTAATTGTTCAAGATATTTTGCTTTAGTAACAATGTGTTTGTAGCACTTGGTTATGGTTTTGTTTAAATATTTGTCTACAGAGGGTTTGTGTTCTGAGCATGTATGGATTATTTGGTGGCTTAATCATCTGAGAAGTCTGGAACTAGGAGAACTGACTTACGTCTACTGCTTAAAAGCAACGTTGGACATCAAACATCTCTTTTCTGGTTGAACTTTGATGAGGAATCATCTTGACATTCAAGTACTGTTATTTTTGCACTTCATGCTTCAACAAAGACTGAGCAAGGTATATGGGTCTTAGTGATTACAAGCCAAGGACTATGTTTTGGAATACTGGACTGTTTTTATGCTCTGGTTCTAACTGTTGAACTCTCAATTGTTTGTGTTATTGAATTTGCATGTTCTGGATAATTATATTTAATACACTTGACTCATGAGTACAATTGGTCTGTTTGGTCCCTCATTTCATGTGACACTTGCACAAAAGATAAAGGTATAGGTGTTACAACGCGTCACTGAGGAACAGCGCACGTCTATGGAACGCCAAAAGGGCCAAAAACACATGAATTTTAACACGTTAAATACGCGTATCTTTACCTCGGTTTGAGCGTCTGTGATTATTGGAGTGAGCGATGAAAGGCGCACTCGACATCAAAGCCCTGATGCCACATTATACAGGAATGCGGAGGAAACCATGCAAAAAATAAAATGGCATTTTCTTTAGGGCTTAATTAGAGCTCAGATCCGGTTTCATTGGAGGGTAATTTGCGCTGCGGTTCTCTGAAGAGCATTGAGACGATGTCCATGATGTTTGTTTTAATGTTAGCTTCATCCGTTAACAGCTCTAAATCAACACAACAGTTTAACCTGTCTTTTGCCGGTCGGATTGTGAGTCTCACAGTTAATGAACCACAGTAATTAGTCTTTAATGTTTGCTCACATTTCCATTTTCTACTGCTTCAGTGTGACTTCTAATCATTATCCATATCATCTGACAAACTCAACATCATCGAGATCTTTATGCCTTTTAAGCTTTCATTTTCAGCCTTATTTTTGCTCATTGTCTTCATTATATCTTAATAATATCCCTGTGACTTTTTCCTCTTCCTTTTACACACACACACTTGTATATGTGGTTTACAGGGACTCACCATAGGGCGAATGCTTTTTCTACTGTACAAACATACGCCTCACAAAACTTTTGCATTTTTAGATTTTCAAAGAAAAAAGCACAGTTTAGTATGTTTTTCAAGCCATTTGGTTTACAGGGACACAGGAAGTGTAAACCTCATAAACCATGTTGTTATACCTATGTCATTATACACATTTGTGTCCCCATAAACCTGTACACACACAACTGCCAGTTTCAGTCGTCACTCAAGGATATGCAGGTGATAGGAGGATCTGACTGTGGCTCTGGCCGTTATCTCGTCCGTGCCAAATTGCAGCTTTGATTACGATGGGCAAGGAAGAAAGCGACGTCACCAGTGAAGCCGGACTGGATGCGGCTCAGCGACCCTGTAATCAGGGACCAATTCTGACCGGCCCTTAACAACAAGTTTGTGGTTCTCGTGAGCTTAGATGACATTGATGAAGAAGAAAAGCATTGCAAATCAAGATGGCCAAAGTGGAATGTGCCACGCCGCTTTGCCTGTCCGTCTGAGGCCAAACCCAACCATGGATCTCAAATGAGTGCCCGGAACTGATTCAAGAGCAGAAATAGATTACAGTTTTTCTCGATTGCTAACACACAATTCATGAAACAATTCACAATTTTCTCACAATTTTATACACAATCTCAAAACTGGTGAAAACTTCAGACTTCCAGGTCAAAGTCAAACATTTTAGTCAAAAACATATTCTTTTTTGTCAGAATCTAATCTTTAGCCTCACAAACACACAAACCTGACAAATACTCAAACTACTTCACTGTCTAGAGAACACTAGTGAGATCAATTCAAAACACTGTTACAAAAATCTCCTTTTGGGAAACCTTTTTGCTCGTCAATGTCTGTTACAGTATGCAGCATAAATAGAGCGGTGCAGATACAGTTAAATTCAGCAATAAGCTGTAAGAAAAGATTACTTTCATTACCCTACTGTAAAGTGATCTTACAGTAGATGAAACCCCACATGAAAAAATACTATAGTAATTTATAGTAAATACTATAGTGTTTTTGAACCATACTATAGTAAAGTGTATTATACTGTATATATTATAGTATTTACAACACTCGATAACTGATAAATACTGTAGTATACTTTAGTTTATACTACAGTAAATTGTAGTGTATTGTAGTATAATATACCCTATAGTTGTAGAAAACTGGGTAAAGCAATTTGTTTATATTACTATAGTTATTATATTACCACAGCAACTATAGAATTACTACAACACATTAATTCAGGTACTTTACCATAGTATGGTTCAAAAACACTATAGTATTTCCTATAGTGTTAAAGTTAAAGGCTGAGAATTAGCCCAGTTAAAGGCTGAGAATTAGTGTCTGGTTTTGCAGATTTGGTGTGTGTTTCTGCTGTTTGAGTGACAGCTTTCAGAAACTGTGTGACAAGGAAAGATTTAGTGTGTAAGCAGCTGAAAAACACTATAACACTACAGCTGTTTCTTAGAAAAGGCTTTTTCTGCCTCCCCTGGACGACAGTCCACTCTCAGTTCTTCAAAAATACAGTACAAGTAAAGAGTACTTGGTTACAACAGTCACGGGTTTGAGGGTGTGTGCTACAGTATTTACAGTACAAAGAACATAATTTCTTTGTATTTCTTTCATCAGCAACAAATGACCTTAGACCTCATCCCCTTAATATTTTGTTTCTCCTCCTATTCCTATTATGGGGAAGTCGTGGCTTAATGGTTAGAGAGTCGGACTCGTAATCCAAAGGTTGTGAGTTCGAGTCTCGGGCCGGCAGGAATTGTAGGTGGGGGGAGTGAATGTATAGCGCTCTCAATACCACGACTGAGGTGAGACCCTTGAGCAAGGCATGGGACCCCCAACTGCTCCCCGGGCGCCGCAGCATTTGCTGCCCACTGCTCCGGGTGTGTGTTCACTGCTGTGTGTGTGTGTTCACTGCTGTGTGTGTGTGTTCACGGTGTGTGTGTGTTCACTGCTGTGTGTGTACTTTGGATGAGTTAATGCAGAGCACTAATTTCGAGTATGGGTCACCAAACTTGGCCACATGTCACATCACTTTCACGATTGCTCTTTGTCTCCCACGACCAGGATTCATTTTACAAAACTCATAATCAGCTGTGCTCTTGTTCATATATCATCCTGAGATTCTGACCTGTTTGTCATCAATTTTGCTACTGAATCTTCACACATGGATAAATGTGTGCTGTTTGTGTTCATTTTGTGATTCTGGAGGTAGTTATATTGTGTGTTTTGTAAATGAGAACATGGTTAAACCTGTGCAAAATGATGCTGTTGAGTTCTGCAGAATACACTGAGCAAATTGGAACATGAGTGAAAACAGGTGAAGTGTGTTAAAAGTTTTAAGAAACGTGTCTTTGTTTCGAGAACTGTATGAATGGTTTGGAAACTTGTGCCAAATGAATCAGTGTGTTAGCAATCAAGAAAACCTGTAAACATGTCAACTTCGAGAGCTATCAGGAACTAACTTGAGAAGTCAGATGCTGGATGAAAGCACTTTCAGCAGCTCCTTAATAACGTCATGCAGCGCCGATGCTCGAAGACGAACCGTCGGTAGATGAGGTGCGAGTCACTGTATGATCGCTGAAGAGTGGCTTGGATCACATGTGACCAGATCTTCTCTTTCAGCTGATAAAAGAGAGAATCCGTTGTGCCAAGCGTATGCTCATCGTCTTCATTGACTTCAAATTGGCATTTGATTGCATGCACTGGCTGTCACTCTGAAAGGTGATGGAGACCAAACACGTCTTTGTAAGAATACAAGCACAATTTCAGGAGTGTCCAATCTTTTCAGCTGAGTTTATCTCCAGCACTAATTAAACACACCTGAAGCAGCTAATTAAGATCTTTAGGATCACTGAAATCTTCCAGGCAGGTGTTTTGGAGCTAAACTCTGCATGAAGGTGGAAACCTCTGAGTTATGACCATTACTCATATAGGAAATAGTATGGGATGGGAACATTAGTATATTCATAAAATAATAAGCTGCACCTCATGTAGATCTTTATTTCCTTAAATGTCCTTGTCAGTCACTTTCTCAAAAACACAAGATGTAGTTTTTGAGATTGTGTTTCAGTGGGAACAGGCTAAACTGAATTGAGATCAGTTGCATTCATTACATTTAATACTGTCTGAGGAATATAAATGATTATCTGATAAAGCAGGAGGGACCTACATGTCCGCTAACTCTCATTACAGTATCAGCTGAGTATTAGTAGACTGTTAGGTTAGGGTTAGTAAAATAATAAATATTAATACAATTTGACATGTACTTGCAAAGTTACTAGTCAGTAGAATGTGTGTTGGGGAACCATCAAATTAAAGTGATAGCAGATATTAATCAGACAGTCTACTGTTACTCTAAAGAGAATTAGTTGACGTATTACTAAAGCAAATGTGTAGGAAAATGTATGGTTTATTCAAACACTTGGTGCTTCTTGGTGATTTTCCACTGCGTGGTATGACTCGACTCGGCTCGCTTTACTTTGGCTTGGTTTGTTTTTCTACTGCAGTTTAGCACCGCTTCAAACGGTGTGGGATTATAGACGTTTACTGACCACATTACAGCCATTTATATTTTCAAGTTGTGTTTAAAGCGAGTTATGCGAACAAATTATTCTGTTGATGATTATTTAAATCTAGAGGGTTTGGTGTCTCGTGTCATAAATCCAATGAAGCTGATAGAGACAATTCTCTCTGAGCAATCAGTGATCTGCAGTGTTTACACGTCACATTTTAGTATCGGTACGACTCGCTTTGAACCTCAACTGAGGTGGTACTAAAGAAAGGTACTAGGTTCTGTACACAATGGAAAAAAAAACAATGGGCATTTTCAAACTACAATGGGTGTTTTTTTAGCTGCTTTACCTGAAGGCCCTCCACTATAGGCAAGGCAAGTTTATTTATACATGTATAGCACATTTCATACACAGTGGTAATTCAAAGTGCTTTACATAAAAGAAAGTGAAATAGTCATTCACAGCAATAAAAACAAGGAATTAAAAATAATAAAACAAGGAATTTTAAAATTATATAGAAATTGATTTAAAATGAATTTAAAACAGTTAAAATAGAAAATGATTATACATAAAATACAGTGCAGTCAGTTCGAACGCTCATTCAACAAATGCACAGCTAAACAGATGAGCTTTGAGTCTGGATTTAAATAATGTTTTAGCACATCTGATCTCTTCTGGAAGCTGATAATAGCTAAAAGCGGACTCCTCTTGTTTTGTGTGAAGCCTTGGTGTTTCTAACTGACTCGTGATTTTATGACGATTTCGATTAATCGCACAGCCCTACAGCTGTCTAATGCTCTTCTGTGGAAGGAGACCATTACAATAATCCAAGACTTGACTGGAAACAAAACATCTAATTCTTGCAATGTTTTTGAGATGACATGCTGATTTAGTCACATGACTACTAAAACTAAGGTCTGTCTCCAGAATCAGATTCTTGACTTGATTTTTGACATCAAATAAACAAGAGTGAGAGCATTTGAGCTCATAAACACAGGAGATTCTCCTCACGATGTTCCACAGAAACTCTCTGAACATCTGTGTGTTTGGTGTTTGCTCACGACGCTCCAAACCTTCAACGAAACACTAAAGAAGATATTTAGAGAAATGTTTTTCATATACAGTGTAAGTCAGTGTTGTTTGTTGCCGGCGTTCCTCAGAACATCATCTTTTGTGTCCCACAGAAGAAAGAAGGTCACAGGTTTAGAACGATACGAGCAAATGATGAAAGAATGATTATTATCAGATGAACAATACCTTTAATCTTTATTATTGTTCTGTGAAACCTGATCTGGAACGTTCTCACAAATTCCACTAACGCTATTTTAAAGGTTATATAAATATTAGGATAAAATGGTTTAAAAAAAAATGTGTTCTTATGTGTGACGAGGCAAACGAGACGTGAGACGTGTGGATCCAAGTGCAAGCTTTTTATTATAAAACATGGTCATATTCAGGCAGGGTCAGAAAACAGCAAACAGGTATGGCATGGGCAAGACACAAGAGTAGTCCTTAGAACAAGCGTGGGTCGGCGATCGGCGTACAATATCCAGAGGGCTAGGCAGAGAGAACAATCCAGGAACACAGGCAGGAATCAAAACACAGGAAAATCTAACAAGGGAAACTAGAAACGCTTTGTAAGGTAGCTAGGCTAAACAATACTCGGCCGTGAGTAGGAGAAAGTCCAGGGCTTATGTAGTGTGTGTGTGTGTGTGATTGGGTGATGGTGATTGTGAGATGGTGAACAGGTGCAAGCGTGATCAGTGTGAACAGCTGTGTTGGTGCAGTGGATGATGGGAAATGCAGTCTGTGAGTGATCTGTAACTGTGTGGTGTGAAAGTCCATGTGATGGGTGAGTGACCTCTAGTGGTGAACGGACAGAGGTTCATGGCCAGGATTTGTGACATAGCCCCCCCCCAAGGAGCGGCTTCCAGACGCTCCTAAATGATCCAGGGTGGAGCGGACGGAGCAGGAGCCCACCAGGGCGGAGCAGACGGAGCAGGAGCCCACCGGGGTGGAGCGGACGGAGCAGGAGCCCACCGGGGCGGAGCTGACGGAGCAGGAGCCCACCAGGGCGGAACAGACGGACCTGGAGCCCACCAGGGCGGAGCAGATGGACCTGGAGCCCACCAGGGCAGAGCAGGAGACCCCCAGACCCGAGCAGAAGACCACCAGACCTGAGCAACAGACCGCCACGGGGAAGCAGACTGGGCAGGAAACCATGACAGAATCTGGAATCTGAGGAGAACAAGGACAAACAACACAGGGAGAGCAGAGACAGACAACACAGGGAGAGTAGAGACAGACACCACAGGTAGAGCCTTCAGGGTCTCAGGGGCCGTGGCAGGGCTTGACAGGAAATCATAGGCGGCCTTCGTAGCCGTGACAGGGCAGGACGGGGAATCACAAGCGGCCTCCATAGCCGTGACTGAGCAGGACAGGGATTCGCAGACGGCCTCCTTAGCCGTGACAGGACAGGGTGAGAGCTCACAGACGGCCTCCATAGCCATGACAGGACAGGGTGAGAGCTCACAGACGGCCTCCATAGCCGTGACAGGACAGGGTGAGAGCTCACAGACGGCCTCCATAGCCGTGACAGGACAGGGTGAGAGTTCACAGACGGCCTTCCTAGCCGTGACAGGACAAGTTGAGAGCTCACAGAAGGCCTTCCTAGCCGTGACAGGACAAGGTGAGAGTTCACAGACGGCCTCCATAGCCGTGACTGGACAGGACAAGGATTCAGAAGAGGATACCACTGACACCTCTGGAGGTTCTGCAGCTAACGCCGCCACCTCTGGAGGTTCTACGGTGGTAAAATCAGGAGGCAGGTGGAGTTCAGTGACAGTCTCTTTGAATGTAACATGACAGGCTGAGAGTACATTGCTGGGCGCCACCACCTTACAAGGGGCTGAGGCGAGCACCAACGCTTGGGGAGGTTCTGCAGCATGTGCCGCCACCTCTGGAGGAGCTGCAGCGTATGCCATCCCCTGGGACAGTTCAGAGATGGTGTATGCGGCCCAAACGCAGCATAAAGCGATCCCCATCCGGGAAGCGCTTCAGACAGGGGAATTAGTTCAGGAACAGGAGGGCATAAATGGAAAGGTTTGGGGATACCAGCTGCGTGTGCAGACACCAGCGGTACATCCCTTACGCTGGACACCAGACAGGGAACTCGAAGGATTGACCTTGAATCTCTCGGTGTGACAGATTCTGGCAGTTCGGCTGAGACTTGAAGAGACTCTGGTTTTAGAGCTGTGACGTGGTCTGATTCTGGCTGGTCAGCTGTGACGTGGTCTGACTCTGGCTGGTCAGCTGTGACGTGGTCTGACTCTGGCTGGTCAGCTGTGACGTGGTCTGACTCTGGCTGGTCAGCTGTGACGTGTTGTAGCTCTGGCTGATGAGCTGAGAGAGGGGTTGATTCATGACGATCAACTGTGGCTTGGCTTGACTCGTGACGATCAACTATGGCTTGGCTTGACTCGTGACGATCAACTGTGGCTTGGCTTGACTCACGAAGATCAACTGTGACCTGGCTTGACTCACGAAGATCAACTGTGGCTTGGCTTGACTCGTGACGATCAACTGTAGCTTGACTTGACCCTTTGACATAGGCTGTGACTTGACTTGGCTTTTTAACATAGGCTGTGGCTTGACTTGGCTTTTTAACATAGGCTGTGACTTGACTTGGTTCTTTAACATCAGCGGCGACTTGACTTGGCTTTTTAACATAGGCTGTGGCTTGACTTGGCTTTTTAACATAGGCTGTGGCTTGACTTGGTTCTTTAACATCAGCGGCGACTTGACTTGGCTTTTTAACATAGGCTGTGGCTTGACTTGGCTTTTTAACATAGGCTGTGGCTTGACTTGGCTCTGTAACATCAGCTGGGACCTGACTTGGTTTGTGACTGGCAGTAATGACACTACGGGGTGTTGTAGTGGCCGCCATTTTGTGAGTGTGCTCTAGCGTGGCTGTGTTCACACAATTGGGCGCGGTGTCTCGTTCCTCCGTGACCCCCACAGTGAACGTTGAACCAACAGTGAGTAAGGCATAGTCCAAAAACTGAGCGAGTGAAGCACGCGTACCCTCGCGTCTAAACTCAGACCTCAGTGGTTGATTAATACCATCGCAAAAAATCTCAATCAAAGTAATGTCCGGCAAATCTGAATAGTTGGCGATGGCTAAAAACTCTCTGATATGTTGCTCCAGTGATCGAGGACCTTGTTTATGGGCAAACAGTATTCTTGTAGTGTCCATACCTGCTGAATGTCCGTCTGAGAAGCTGCTGGATCCTAGGTGGCCGAGTATTCTGTGACGAGGCAAACGAGACGTGAGACGTGTGGATCCAAGTGCAAGCTTTTTATTATAAAACATGGTCATATTCAGGCAGGGTCAGAAAACAGCAAACAGGTATGGCATGGGCAAGACACATGAGTAGTCCTTAGAACAAGCGTGGGTCGGCGATCGGCGTACAATATCCAGAGGGCTAGGCAGAGAGAACAATCCAGGAACACAGGCAGGAATCAGAACACAGGAAAATCTAACAAGGGAAACTAGAAACGCTTTGTAAGGTAGCTAGGCTAAACAATACTCGGCCGTGAGTAGGAGAAAGTCCAGGGCTTATGTAGTGTGTGTGTGTGTGTGTGATTGGGTGATGGTGATTGTGAGATGGTGAACAGGTGCAAGCGTGATCAGTGTGAACAGCTGTGTTGGTGCAGTGGATGATGGGAAATGCAGTCTGTGAGTGATCTGTAACTGTGTGGTGTGAAAGTCCATGTGATGGGTGAGTGACCTCTAGTGGTGAACGGACAGAAGTTCATGGCCAGGATTTGTGACATTATGACTTTATTAATATTTGATTTATATTCTCGTAATATTTTCTAAACGTCCTCAAGATGTTATTTGTACTCGATGAACATTCTAAGAAATATTTTTGATAACCTTTGAATAACATTATCATCCTGAGATTCTGGCCTGCGTCATCAGTTTTGTTATTTAATGTTCACACATGGATAAATGTTTGCTATCCAAGTTCAATTTTGTGTAATTATTTAGTGTACTTGTGTTTTCTGAATGAGAACATGGTCAAACCTGTGCAAAAAAGAGGGCATTTTTCAAATTATTAACAAGCTGTAACCTGAAAATAAAAATGAATTCTGAGGTTAACAGCTAAATGTTTGACAATAAAAACAGCGGCTCGTGACGCCGGAAGACAGAAGAACACTGAAAAGGGAATAATGAAAATGATTTATTGACTCTGTGTGATCATTTGAACTGAAACATCATTTTGATAATAATAAAAATTGTGACACTACGATAAAAACTAATTAACTGGTTTCAATCAACACAAACAGAGAAAAGCACAGAAACACATGATCACTCAGCAGGACTCACACACACTGATCTTACCGTCTATATGAGGATTTATTACACATTTAGTTATTTTACTGACAGAAGTTCAGCTGCAGTATTAATGTCATGAAGAGAAAAGAAGAGACTATAACATCTCACTGTTACTGATTTATCATGCAGCTCAAAGCATTATGGGTAGAATCTCTCATCAGTCTATTCTGATTCATCAACACAGTTTCACTGATGATCCAATACAAACATAAAACCCAGGATAGAGCGGCTGAGTGAATGTGGTCTGGACTGTGTGGATGAGGCTCATTGTGTCAGAGATGCTGTAGAAGGACAGGGTTCCTGCTCTGTGATCCACAAACACTCCTATTCTCCTGCTGATGGGCTTTACAGAGAGATCAGTCTCTATGTTATTGTGTCTGAATGAGTATCTGGAGGAAGAGCAGTACAAACTCCAGGACTGATCATTAGATCCAAACCCACACTCACCACCTCCTCCCTTCCTGCTGATGCTCTTATATGAAACTGATATACAAACACCATTCCCAGTCCACTCAATTTCCCAGTAACAGCGTCCACACACACTCTCTCTACACAACAACTGACACACATCAAATCTGTCTGGATGATCAGGATACGGCTGATCTGTGTCAGTGTCAGTAATCACTCTGTTGCTCTCAGACAGACGGAGGTAATTATTCACTGTGTTCAGATCCAGAGTGAGCTGATGGGAATCTGATGGAGATAAAACACATCAGAATCAAGAATTATGAATCTGTTTGATCTTCATGTTCAGTGTATCATCAGTGTCTCAGCACAGATCAGTGCTGAAGCTACGGTTGGGTCCAGGTGGGCAATGGCACCCAGTCAGAAGCTGGCAATTTTCCAGATGAAAGTTATTAAATGTAATAAACGTATAGTTTCAATATAACTTCATATATGTACTTTAAATTATCTATTTAAGGTGAGTTTTCATGCTCAATTATAGGCAGTTTCTTTGCATTCTTTGTGGAAAGAAACAAATAAATGTTGTGCTAGATACTCTTCTCCACAATTATTTTATTTATTTATCTGTAGGTTGTGGGGGGTAGTAGTGGTCTAATACTGTCACAGTTGAAGCTCCCGAACCACTCCCTCTGCACCATCAGAGGGAGCCTTTCCCGGAATATTAACTCTCATTCGGACTCAGTTTCCCATCAGTCCTCATACCTGGGCCTGATTGCATTGCAACACCTGCACCTCATCAACACTCACACATATAAGCAGCACACTTCCACACATTCATTGCGAAGTCTTGATTTGCCCCGGCTGTCACTTCTGAGCGTTTACTACCCGTGTTTGATTTCCTGTTATTACCTCTGCCTTGATTCTCGACACTGTGATACCTCTCTGGTTGCCCCGACTCGGACTGTTACCTAGACTCTGATTATTGCCGCCTGTCCCGATCTCTGCCTGTTTATATTACTACGTCTCTGCCTGCCCTACACTGTTTCCACTGCTGGTGATTGACCCTGTTCTGTTTGACCATTCTTAATAAACAAAGCTGCAAATGGATCCCTCTCTGTCTGATGTTTCGCAACAGAAGACTTCGCCAAACAGCGATCCAGCAGCGTTGATGCAGTTAACGTCTGAACTCACAGCTCAAGCCTCGCAACTCGCTTCGCATCAACATCAGCTGCAGCGTCTCACCACGCTCACCGAGGAGCTTGTTACAGCGTTGCAAGGACTGCGTATAACTCAACCCCAAACCGCTGTCAACCCGCCACCCGCTCCAGCCAATCCTCCAACCATGCCAATACCCTCTGTCAGCCCACGACTCGCCTTCCCTGAGAGATTTGACGGTGATTCCACGAGATGCAAAGGCTTCCTGTTACAATGCTCGCTCTTCGTCAATCAACAACCGTCACTTTACCCCACTGAATCTAGCCGCATAGCCTTTGTATGCTCACTACTCACCGACAAAGCTCTGGATTGGGCTACGGCGGTATGGAGGACCGATGGCTCCGCCTTCCCTACCTTCGACTCATTCCTCCATCACTTCAGGGAGGTGTTTGAACATCCAGCTGAGGGAGGAGGCGCAGGTGAGCAGCTTCTCGCACTCTCACAAGGTAGTAAGACGGCAGCCGATTATGCTCTGTCCTTTCGCACTCTGGCAGCACAAACCACATGGGTGGAGGATACACTGAAGCTGTTGTTCCGGAGGGGTCTGAACACTGAATTACAGTCTGAACTGGCGTGTCGGGACGAGGGGAGAACCCTGAGCCAATTCATTGAACTCACCATCCACATAGACAATCTGATCCGTGCTCGATGCACGGTGCGATCTGCAACTCGCTCACCACCCAGATCTCAAAATGCCGGTGAACCTATGCAACTAGGATACACTCCCCTTACTCCCCAGGAGAGGGAGCGCCGTATTCAGAATCAACTCTGTCTGTACTGCGGCCAGGCAGGCCATGTGAGGAACACCTGTCCCGTCCGGCCATCATCAGATCGGCGCTCGGTGAGTGACATTACCCATTCAATCAATTCAGTCTCCAGTATTAAACTACCTGTCGAATTGAGATCTCAGAACCAAGAAATTCAAACTACAGCTCTTCTAGACTCAGGAGCAGCTGGAAATTTCATAGACAGTGAGTTTGTCCGTCAGCATCACTTAAAGCTAACCCCCTGTACTTCCTCCTTGGCAGTGGAGGCGCTAGATGGCCGTCCCCTGGGCAAGGGAAGGATCCTCCGTCTCACTGAACCTGTCAAACTGCACATCGGAACCCTGCACTCTGAGGAGATTCAGTTCTATGTTATACAGTCACCTACCCATCCGCTGATCCTCGGCCTTCCCTGGCTTCAAACTCACGATCCACAAATATCCTGGAGAGAAGGACAGATTACGGAATGGGGACCAGCATGTCAAGAACGTTGTCTGTCAAAAATCACCCGAAAGCTCAACACGATCACGACTGCCACCGTGGACACGCTCAACTTACCCCGTGAGTATGCAGATCTCATAGAGGTCTTCAGCAAGAAGAAAGCCTCACAGCTCCCCGCTCACCGCTCAGTCGATTGCGCAATCGATCTCCTGCCTGGCACCACTCCACCCAAGGGTAGGATTTTCCCTCTGTCGCAACCGGAATCAGAGTCCATGAAGACCTACATACAGGAGGAATTAGCGAAGGGGTTCATCAGACCGTCCACCTCTCCTGCATCAGCAGGGTTTTTCTTTGTGAAGAAGAAAGATGGAGGCCTAAGACCATGCATTGACTATCGAGGTTTGAATGAGAACACTGTAAAGTTTCGCTACCCACTGCCACTCGTTCCTGCGGCCCTCGAACAGCTGCGGCGGGCAAAGTACTACACCAAGCTCGACTTACGGAACGCCTACAACTTGATTCGCATCCGTGAAGGGGACGAGTGGAAAACCGCCTTCTCTACCACTAGTGGGCACTATGAGTACTTGGTTATGCCCTTCGGCCTCGCTAACAGTCCGTCAGTCTTCCAAGCCTTCATGAACGACATCTTCCGTGACATGTTGGACAGATGGGTCATCGTGTACATTGATGACATCCTGATTTACTCAGATACCCAAAAAGAACATATCAGACACGTTCGGTCAGTCCTCAAGCGGCTACTGCAGCACCAGCTCTACGTAAAGGCAGAGAAATGTGAGTTCCATCGGACCAATACCTCCTTCCTCGGTTACATAATTAGTCAAGACGGAGTCTCCATGGACGATAAGAAGGTTCAGGCAGTACTCGACTGGCCACAGCCCCAGACCGTAAAGGAGTTACAACACTTCCTAGGGTTTGCCAACTTCTACCGCCGTTTCATTAGGAACTTCAGCTCAATTGCGTCTCCGCTCACCGCCATGACAAAACACAACACATCTCGTCTAGTGTGGTCATCCGAGGCTCTCCAAGCGTTTAAGGAATTAAAAGCTCGCTTTACCTCCGCACCCATTCTTCGACATCCTGACCCAAAGCGCCAGTTCACCGTCGAGGTTGACGCCTCAAATACAGGAGTGGGAGCTGTATTATCGCAACGCCAGGGTGAGCCGGCTAAACTATACCCTTGTGCTTTCTTCTCCCGTAAACTCTCTGCTGCTGAACGGAACTATGACGTGGGCAATCGCGAACTACTAGCCATGAAACTAGCTTTGGAGGAGTGGCGGCATTGGCTGGAGGGTACCACACACCCATTTATCGTGCTCACAGATCATAAAAACCTTGAATACCTGCGCTCAGCTAAACGCTTGAATCCCAGGCAGGCCAGATGGGCACTATTCTTCACCCGTTTTCATTTCACTGTAACCTACCGACCTGGCACCAAGAACACTAAAGCTGATGCTCTCTCCCGTCAAACTGAAAGTGAGGAACACTCCAGTCCCATCGAGAACATCCTTCCAGAGAAAATCCTTCTAGCTCCCGTTCAGTGGGATATAATGACCGAAATCACCCACGCCAATCGTCAGACTCAGCCTCCTCCAGAATGCCCCGCCGACCTAGTCTTCGTCCCAGAACCCTTCCGTCAATCTCTACTCCATCAGGTACACACAAACCCCAGTTCAGGCCATCCTGGAATCACAGCCACGGAACATCTCCTGCGAAATCGCTTCTGGTGGCCCACACTCTTGACTGACGTAACCAAATTCATTCAGGATTGCACTGTCTGCAGCACCACCAAATCACTCAGACTACTCCCAGCAGGCCTGTTACAACCCTTACCCACGCCACACCGCCCCTGGTCACACATAGCCATCGACTTCATCACAGACCTACCCAACTCCCAAGGTAACACAACCATTCTCACTATTGTTGATCGATTTTCCAAAGCCTGTCGTCTTATACCACTGCCTAAACTGCCTACTTCTCTTGAGACAGCCGAATTACTGTGCAACCAGGTATTTCGCTATTACGGACTGCCCGACGACATCGTCTCTGATCGTGGCCCTCAATTCACCTCACGGGTATGGTCAGCATTCTTCAAAAGTCTTAATGTCAATGTCAGTCTCACTTCAGGTTACCACCCACAGTCCAATGGCCAGACCGAGCGTCTCAATCAAGAGGTCATTCGCTTCCTTCGCTCCTACTGTCAGCAACAACAAACCGAGTGGAGTCGGTACTTGATGTGGGCGGAGTACGCTCAGAACTCTTTGACCAAACCAGCCACAGGCATGACCCCTTTCAAATGCATCCTCGGATTCCAGCCACCAATGTTCCCCTGGTCCGGAGAACCCACCGAGCTTCCCTCAATTACGGAATGGCTGCAACGCAGTGAAGAGGTCTGGGATCGAGCTCACACCCATCTCCTACGGGCAGTCAGGCGTCAAGAAACTCAAGCGAACCGACATCGACGATCAGGTCCCGTCTATCAGCCAGGGCAATGGGTCTGGCTCTCGACCCGAGACCTTCGCCTCCGACTCCCATGCAAGAAACTCAGTCCCAGGTATGTTGGACCCTTCAAAATTTCCAGACAAATCACCCCTGTATCTTTTCGGTTAGAACTGCCCTCTAATTACCGCATTTCTCCCACTTTTCATATTTCCCTGCTGAAACCCGCTGGTGGTCCGAGAGGGACGTTGGAGGAGGGAGCTGAGCCACAGACTCCCCCGCCCATCCTGGTCGACGGCGAGGAGGCGTATTGTGTGCATGAACTGCTAGACTCCAGACGCCGGGGCGGCGTACTTCAGTACCTGGTCGACTGGGAGGGGTTCGGTCCGGAGGAGCGATCCTGGGTCAACTCGGGCGATGTCCTGGACCCCACACTCACGGAGGAGTTCCACCGATTGCACCCGGAGAAGCCGGCCCCTCGACCTCGCGGAAGACCCCGGCGTCGTCCGCCTCCTCGCGTCAGGAGCCGCTCGCAGGGGGAGGGCTCTGTCACAGTTGAAGCTCCCGAACCACTCCCTCTGCACCACCAGAGGGAGCCTTCCCCGGAATATTAACTCTCATTCGGACTCAGTTTCCCATCAGTCCTCATACCTGGGCCTGATTGCATTGCAACACCTGCACCTCATCAACACTCACACATATAAGCAGCACACTTCCACACATTCATTGCGAAGTCTTGATTTGCCCCGGCTGTCACTTCTGAGCGTTTACTACCCGTGTTTGATTTCCTGTTATTACCTCTGCCTTGATTCTCGACACTGTGATACCTCTCTGGTTGCCCCGACTCGGACTGTTACCTGGACTCTGATTATTGCCGCCTGTCCCGATCTCTGCCTGTTTATATTACTACGTCTCTGCCTGCCCTACACTGTTTCCACTGCTGGTGATTGACCCTGTTCTGTTTGACCATTCTTAATAAACAAAGCTGCAAATGGATCCCTCTCTGTCTGATGTTTCGCAACAAATACATTTTCTTGTTTGTTGTAACCTATATGCTACTTTGAAAAGAAATAAAAACACTGAATTACATATTAAATATGACCAAAAATGTAAAAATTATGACATAAAAGTAAATTACGACAAAGTTGAAATTATGCGATTAAAAAGCTAATTATTCTATAAAAAGACATATTTATATAACATTCATAATCATGACAAAGTCATAGTTATGGTATACATAATTTTTGCTTTTTTATGTCGTAATTTCAACCTTTTATGTCATAATCATAATTTACCAAAGCATAATTTTTTCTTCTTCTTATTATATTTTTTTATTTAATTTTTATTGTATTGTATTTTACTTTATATTATTGCATTTTTTTGTGGCATAAATGGGCTTCAGTGTCGATCGCAGAGATAATATAATTGATTAAATAAATTATTTAATTATTTACAATTATAAATAATAAAAAACTGCATATTTGCAGCTGCGCTCATCTACGGTCCTCGATACATACAATAAACTTTAGTTAACATTAGCCAATGCATTAACTAACATTAACAATGTGAAATACATTTGTTACAGTATTAATTAATCTTTGTTAAAGTTTGTCAACTTTTTGTTAGCTCAGGTACAGTTTTATGTAGCCTCAAACACTTAAACGCTTCTGGCCTCGTTCCTGGTCCAGATGTCCAGATATCTGTGCTAATCATCATTTACATCATCAATTATAAAACGCTTCTTTCTCCTTCTACAGAAGAACATGAACTCAGTGAGTTTTCTGCTTGTTTTCTTACTGACTTACATTGTAGGAAGTCGTTCCTGGTCCTGGGAACAATGTTGGTGAATGTGACTGTGGAAATCAACAGACATGAACAGTGTGATTCTCATGATCCTGCATCCATTACTAACACATTTCTAATATGATGTTCTCCATGATATGAGATGATGATGGACTGGTTTCCAATAGATTCTGGCTGCAGACTTGCACTTGCACGCTTAGACTTGCACTCTCAGACACTTGCGCTTCCGCGAGTGACGTCACTTGCAGTCTTTTTTATTTGTTATTTGTTCTATTTATTGATATTTGTTCTATTTATTGATGTTTGAATCTCTCAACATTTTACAACAGTAGCTAGGTGAAGACAAGAAAAAAGAAACTAAATTACAATGTCACTTGCAATCACTGCTAGCACTGTCCACTACCAGCGACGTCACTTGCATAAGACACCAGTCGTGTGCGTTGCCACGGAGACGAGACACTGTGGTGGTTAAACGATTAAAACTAATTTAGTACAATAACGAACAGAGTCCTGCAAGTCATCTACATTTACATTTACATTTATGCATTTAGCAGAAGCTTTTATCCAAAGCGACTTACATTGCATTCAAGTTACAGTTTTTACATTTACATTTACATTTACATTTATGCATTTAGCAGACGCTTTTATCCAAAGCGACTTACAGTGCATTCAGGCCATACATGTTTTTTTATCACTGTGTGTTCCCTGGGAAAATTTACATTTTACATTTACATTTAGTCATTTGGCAGACGCTTTTATCCAAAGCGACTTACAATTGGGGAGTACATAAAGCGATTCATGTTGAAGAGGCAATCAGACAGAGGAAGTGCTCGTAACACCAAGTCTCAGTCATTGTTCAAATAAGTACAAGCTAGCAAGGGAAGGAGAGAAAGATAAAGGGAAAGTTTTTTTTTTTTTAAGAACAAGTTTAGGATGAAGTCAAGTAGTGCCGAAAGAGATGAGTTTTCAGTTGTTGCTTGAAGATTGACAGGGATCCAGCAATCCGGATAGGGGTGGGAAGATTATTCCACCATCCAGGAACGGTGAACGAGAATGTTCTGGAGAGTGATTTTGAGCCTCTCTGTGATGGTACCACGAGGCGTCGCTCACTAGCAGATCTCAGACTTCTGGAGGGGATGTAGATTCGTAATTTTATCAGCATTTTATCAGCTCTTGCTTTCCCTGGGAATCGAACCCATGATCTTGGCGTTGCTAGCGCCATGCTCTACCATTTGAGCTACAGGAAAGCTTAGGGTTAGGGTTAGGGGAAAATCTGTAGGAGAAAAACACAAGACCCGCAAATCCGTGGCTACAGAACAGCAGGATATGAACGTAATGCGCAAAGTTTCTTGTTAAGCGTTTTCCTCCCTAGAAAACCATAAACACTTAATATGGCTTAATGTGTTAAGATAGTGCTATTAAAATATCAAATTCAATATACAGTTTATTAATATAATGAATATGTATACAGTATTTTCCTCCCATACCGCAAAACATGGGATAATGTGGCATAATGGACTAAGATGATAAAGAGCAAACTCAATATGCTCTTCATCATTATTAAAATACACATAATGTACAGGCAGGTGAGCCCAGAATAAACGTAACATGCAAAGTTTTGCGTTAAGCGTTTTTCCATATAGAATAAACTGTGTACAGCTCTTTTATATCATTGTCCATTAAGCTACATTATGTGTTTTATTTATAATGATTTTAACGTGCAATTTAACGCATTGCGTCCTTTTAATATCACTTAATGCATTTCATAATGCACGTTCATATCTGCTGGTCTGTATCTTTGTGTCAACAAGACTTATAGGTTAATGAATTGTCTTTATCATCTTAGTCATAGACTACAGAATGCCCTTAAGTCATTTGTTATTATTATTATTATTATATTAATAGTCCATTATGCCACATTGAGCGTTTTGCTTTATGGGAGGACAAGTGAAAGTTTGTGTATTGTGTTCATGGCCATCTGCTTGCCTTGTAGTACATTTAATAATAACTATACATCGAATTTGATCTTTTAATTGCACTTAATGTATCATAATACATTAAGCCATATTAAGTGTTTATGGTTTTCTGTGGGAGGAAAACGCTTAACGAGAAACTTTGCGCATTACGTTCATATTCTGCTGTTCTGTAGCCACGGATTTGCGGGTCTTGTGTTTTTCTCCTACAGATGACTTGCAGGACTCTGTTCGTTATTGTACTAAATTAGTTTTAATCGTTTAACCACCACAGCGTCTCGTCTCCATGGCAACGCACACGACTGGTGTCTTATGCAAGTGACGTCGCTGGTAGTGGACAGTGCAAGCAGTGATTGCAAGTGACATTGTAATTTAGTTTCTTTTTTCTTGTCTTCACCTAGCTACTGTTGTAAAATGTTGAGAGATTCAAACAAAAAAAATTATCACTAAATAGAACAAATAACAAATAAAAAAGGCTGCAAGTTACGTCACTCGCGGAAGCGCAAGTGTCTGAGAGTGCAAGTGCAAGTCTGCAGCCAGACCCTTCTCCTGGTTTCTGAGAGCAGATGAATCTCCAGGACTTTACCTCTGTCTGAGATCTTCTTGAGCTCTTCTTTGCAGAAATCCTCCAGTTTGTGTCTCAGCTGATGAACAGATTCTCTCAGATCATCAAAAGAGACGAGAGAACTGAAGAGATCATCATTTACGTCTGTAGATTCAGGAGGACCTGAGAGAGACTGGAAACTCTACAGAAAACAGAAATCAAAACTCATCAGCTCCACACTTCACCCAATAACCTGCTCCAACATCAGATTTGTGCGGCTCTTGTCGACTTGACTGATCTTTAGTAACTCACCTCAATCCAGCACTTTCACAGCATCAGCTTCATTTAATCACATTCATTATATCACATTATATAATTTGACACTTACACTCTATGTGAACTTTCTAGGAAATAGTTTGGATGATAAAACATCTGCTAAGAACATAAATGTCCATCTAACAGCTCAAGCTCATCAATGGAGTCTCATTGTAAGGATGAGTAGATTTGCTCAGGAAAAGCAGCTCAAAGACTACGATTAGATTGACCATTATTTATAATTTTAGAGCGGTTAGAGACACTGAAACTTCACACGGAGCCTTAAGACACGCTCAGGCTTGGTTTGGTTTCAATATACTGAAGCATTACTAATAAACAGCTTCACTTCATGTTTGGGGTCTTCATGTGTTACAGGCAAATAAAAATCAGTTTTATCATGTTTAAGGATCACCTGATCCAGTTTTGATGAATGTTAGTGATTTCACCATGACGTAATAAATCAGAAGGAAAAATGAGGTAAAAGCTGAAATGTTAGTGAAGTTTTGAACTGTTGGTGGCGCTAGTGGTGTTTGACAGCTAAATATATCCTCCAGAAGAAAGAGCTCAGAGAAATGATTCCTAAGAGATTTCCAGAGCTGAAAGCCATTTGTAAGCGGCGTCTCTTTCAGAAGAAGATGATCAGATGAGAGTCTGACTGATGATTATATAATAAGACACTCATGAAATGTTTCTCTGTGAGTCTCGTGTCACAGCAGGATCTGCTCAAGTCCACTATGATCCTGTTCTTCAAGATCTGTGTTACCTGCAGGAACTGGATGTGATCCTGTGTGTGTGAAAGCTGCTCCAGCTCAGCGTCTCTCCTCCTCAGATCATTGATCTCCTGCTCCAGTCGCTCCAGTCGTCCTTCAGCTCGACTCACTGCTTGCTTTTCCTGATCTCTGATCAGCCGTATCAGCTCAGAGCGGCTTCTCTCAATGGAGCGGATGAGCTCAGTAAAGATCCTCTCACTGTCCTCCACTGCTGTCTGTGCAGAGCGCTGTTAGGACACACAGTGATTCAGGCTTCAGTGAGTCTGAACTGAGACTGAGACAAACTTCTCTTCTTCTCCAGACTCACCTTATGAGACGCCACAGCCTCTCTCAGCTGCTGGAGATCTTTCTCTCTCTGCTGGATTCTCTGCTGGAGCGTCTTCTGCGTCTCCTTCAGCTGCTTCTGCAGGACAAACAGATGATAGTGAATCTCACAGAAAACTACTGGCACTAAATCATCATGTGAACAGATGAATCCAGTAAAAGTGGAGCTGATAACTAATGGCTGTAGGCTTAAACTGCAGAAGGGATGATCGGTTACAATCATCATAGACTAACTAATGTAAAGATTAAGGTTTGTTTCACACTGCAAGACTATGTATAATAAAAGTGAAGAGCTTCACACTGACATTGTTTCTGTGTTATTTGTAATTAAGCTGTGGCTCTACACAGAATATAAACAGATTATTGTAACATTACACTGAGTATTAACTTGAACGCTAATTTTAAATACCTGTTTCTCTGTCCTCTGGGCTGCAGCTGATACAGTGTCGTGGTTTTTAAGTTCATCCATTGTACACAACATACATATACATTTCTGATCAGTGCGACAGAAAACCTCGAGGATCTTCTCATGTTTCTGGCAGATCATCTCCTGCAGTCGTCCAGTGGCTTCAGTCAAATTGTGTCTCTTTCCTTTAAAGAAACCCTCATGTTGTTCGAGGTGATTCTGACAGTAAGAGTTCAGACACACCAGACAGGACTTGACGGCTTTGTATTTTCTTCCAGTACAGACGTCACACTGCACATCTCCAGCTCCAGCGTAACAGTCAGCAGAGAGTTTGGTCTTCTTCAGTTTCTCCACCACTTCAGCCAGCATGGTGTTTCTAGCTAAAGCAGGTCTTGGACTGAAGGTCTGTCTGCACTGAGGGCAGCTGTAGACTCTCATCTGATCCTCCTGATCCCAGCAGCCTGTAATACAGCTCTGACAGTAACTGTGTCCACACTGGATGGTCACTGGATCCTTCAGGAGATCCAGACACACTGCACACATGAACTCCCTCTTATTTACTGAAATTCTGTCTTCTTCCATTTTATTGTATGAATACAGAGACACAAACACACAACAGCTCAACTACACTTCAGAGTCTCTTTCCCCGAACTCAGGTGATTCCTCTTTCCTGGTTCTGTGCTTGAGTCATGTGTGTAAAACAGGTGTGTCTGCGAGTCTGTAAAGCAGGTTTCTCATTCCTGCTCCTGTAGAGTCTCTCTCTCTCTCTCTCACACACACACACACTCATACACACAAGTGCTGTCAGGGAATGCGAGGAGAGATGAGGCGAGGACTCAAATGCAGGAGACAGGTGAGTATTTATTTGTAAAATAGAAATAAAAAGAACAAAAAACACCCCGAAGGGGAAAAACAGGCAGGCAGGCAGACAACACACACGACGTCACCGTCTGACATAAAACATAGATAACGACGAAGCACAGGACTGCAAACACCAGGAGAATATAAAGGGAGACAAATGAGAAGGACCCAGGTGAAGTAACTGAAACAATAATGAGATAACAAGGAGGGCGGGGTCAGACAATAGACAGGAGAGCACATGGCACCAACAACAAACAATAAGCCATGTGCTCAAACAAATAAACAGTGACATCTGGTGGCCCACCCAGGCACACCAGCCAACCCGTGACAAGTGCAGTATGAAGTACCCCAAGGCTCAGTACTAGGGCCCTTACTTTTCATGCTTTACATGTTACCCTTGGGAGATATCTTCAGGAGACATGGTGTCACTCAGCTCTATACTTCGCGACCGATGAAACACACCAGTTTGCAAAACTAACGCAATGCATAGTTGATACAAAAAGCTGGATGATAAGTAATTTCTTACTGCTAAATTCTGAAAAAACAGAGGTGTTAATTATTGGACCAAAAACCTCTGCATGTAATAACCTAGAACACTGTTTAACACTTGATGGCTGCTCTGTCGATTCTTCATCATCAGTCAGGAAACTAGGTGTGATATTTGATAGCAATCTTTCCTTCGAAAGCCACGTTTCTAGCATTTGTAAAACTGCAATTTTCCATCTCAAAAATATATCTAAATTATGACCAATGCTCTCAATGTCAAATGCAGAAATGTTAATTCATGCGTTTATGACCTCAAGGTTAGATTATTGTAATGCTTTATTGAGTGGTTGTTCTGCACGATTAATAAACAAACTCCAGATGGTCCAAAACACAGCAGCTAGAGTTCTTACTAGAACCAAGAAGTATGACCACATTAGCCCGGTTCTGTCAACACTGCACAGACTCCCTACTAAACATCGTATATATTTTAAGATCTTGTTAATTACTTATAAGGCCCTGAATGGTTTAGCACCTCAGTACTTGAGCGAGCTCTTATCATATTATAGTCCTCCACGTCTGCTGCGATCTCAAAACTCTGGCCATTTGATAATACCTAGAATATCAAAATAAACTGCGGGCGGCAGATTGTTTTCCTATTCAGCCCCCAAATTAAATTACGCCCCCAAGTGTCCGCGCTTCCAGAGCGCCCCCAAGTGTCCGCTCCTTGCAAGTGCCCTCCAGAGCCTGCTCCTCGCAAGTGCCCTCCAGTGCCTGCTCATTGCACGTGCTCTCCTGTGGGCACACCAGAGCCCGCTCCTCGCCAGCGCACCCCAGAGCCCGTTCGTCCAGAGCCTGCTCCTCCTGAGCGCCCACCAGAGCCAGCTCCTCCTGAACGGCTCCCAGAGGGGAACTTCCCCAAGAAAAATTTTTTTGGGGGGGGGGCCATATATCCTCTGCCTGGGTGGCCGGGCCTTGGGCCAAGGCCACGGAGCTCCCTGACCCGCCTTGGTCACCGGCAAAAATAGGGCCATGGCCTCCTGAGTCCCCGGATCCGCCATGGCCTCCCGAGTCTCCTGTTCCGCCATTGTTATGGAGCTGACGAGACGTGAGACAGGCGGATCCATTTGCAAGGCTTTATTCTTAAACATGGTCAAAACACAGGCAGGGTCAGTATACGGCAAACAGGTATGGCAGGGGCAAAACACAGAGCAGTCCGTTAAACAAGCGTGGGTCGACGATCAGCGTACAGTATCCAGAGGGCTAGGCAGAGAGATAATCCAAGGGAACGAGCAATAATCCAAACGAGGTATAATAAGAGTCCAAAGGGCAAAGCAGAGGGAATATCCAGAAACACGGGCAGAATCAAACACGGGAAATCAAACTAGGAATCAGGAAATGCTTGGTATGTAGATAGACTAACAATACTCGGCCGGGTGTGAGAGACAGTCCAGGGTTTATGTAGCGTGTGTGATTGGGTGATGGTGATGTGAGATTGTTGTCAGGTGAAAGCATGATGATTGTGAACAGCTGTGTGGGTGCAGTGAATGATGGGAGAGTGACCTCTAGTGGTGAGTGACGCAAAGTTCATGGCTTGGAATCGTGACATAGCCCCCTCCCAAGGAGCGGCTTCCAGACGCTCCACACATTATCGAATCCAGGAGGGTGGTGGAGTGGAGGCGGAACAGGGGAAGGGAAGGTGGGCCAGGTCCATGTGCGAGTGGCGAGGGTGTGGGATGCAGCAGGGCTGGAAACCAGGGCGGAGCGGACGGACCTGGAGCCCACCAGAGCGGAGCAGACGGACCTGGAGCCCTCCAGGGCGGAGCAGATGGACCTGGAGCCCACCAGAGCGGAGCAGACGGACCTGGAGCCCCCCAGGGTGGAGCAGACGGGACCAGAGCCCTCCAGGGCGGAGCGGACGGACCTGGAGCCCCCCAGAGCGGAGCAGACCGGACTGGAGCCCCCCAGGGCGGAGCAGACAGGACCAGAGACCACCAGACCAGAGTAGAGCCGTAGACCGGGCAGGAAACCATGTCTGAGTCCGAGATCTGGGGGAAAACAGAGACAGACAACACAGAGAGAGAAGAGACAGACAACACAGGGAGAGTAGAGACAGACAACACAGGGAGAACCTTCCTGGTCTCAGGGGCCGTGGCTGAGCAGGTCTGGGAGTCACAGGCGGCCTCCATAGCCGTGCCAAGGCAGGACAGGGAATCACAGACGGCCTCCTTAGCCGTGACAGGACAGGGCGAGAGTTCACAGACGGCCTCCTTAGCCGTGACAGGACAGGACGAGAGTTCACAGACGGCCTCCTTAGCCGTGACAGGACAGGGCGAGAGTTCACAGACGGCCTCCTTAGCCGTGACAGGACAGGGCGAGAGTTCACAGACGGCCTCCTTAGCCGTGACAGGACAGAGCGTGAGTTCATTGGAGGATACCACCGACACCTCTGGAGGTTCTGCAGCTAACGCCGCCACTTCTGGAGGTTCTACGGTGGTAACCTGACAGACTGAGTGTGTATTGCTGGGCGCCACCACCTTGCAAGGGGCTGAGGCGAGCACCACCGCTTGGGAAGGTTCTGCAGCATGTGCTGCCACCTCTGGAAACATTACAGTGGACGTCGCTACCTCAGGCAGTCCAATGGTGGTGTACGCAGCCCAAATGCAACATAAAGCGATCCCCATCATGGGAAGCACTTCAGACAGGGAAATCAGTTCAGGGACAGGAGAGTTGGAGTGAGTGGATTTGGGGATGCCAGCGGCGCGTACAGACACCAGTGGGACATCCCTCACACTAGACATCAGACTGGGGTACTGAAAGACTGACCTTGATGAACTGGGTGCAACAGACAGGGCATGACGAGATTCTGGCAGATCAACTGAGATGTAGTGTGACTCTGGTAGATCAGCTGAGACGTGCTGTGACTCTGGCGGATCAGCTGAGACGTGCTGTGACTCTGGCGGATCAGCTGAGACGTGCTGTGACTCTGGCGGATCAGCTGAGACGTGCTGTGACTCTGGCGGATCAGCTGAGACGTGCTGTGACTCTGGCGGATCAGCTGAGACGTGGCGTGACTCTGGCTGGTCAGCTGTGACGTGGCGTGACTCTGGCTGGTCAGCTGTGACGTGGCGTGACTCTGGCTGGTCAGCGGTGACGTGGCGTGACTCTGGCTGGTCAGCGGTGACGTGGCGTGACTCTGGCTGGTCAGCTGTGACGTGGTGTGACTCGTGACGATCAACTGTGGCTTGGCTTGACTTGTGATGATTAACTGTGCTTTGGCTTGACTTGTGACGATCAACTGTGGCTTGGCTTGACTCACGGAGATCACTGGTGGCTTGGCTTGACTTGTGACGATCAACTGTGCTTTTGTTGGACTTGTGACGATCAACTGTGGCTTGGCTTGACTTGTGATGATCAACTGTGCTTTGGCTTGACTTGTGACGATCAACTGTGGCTTGGCTTGACTCACGGAGATCACTGGTGGCTTGGCTTGACTTGTGACGATCAACTGTAGCTTGACTTGACCTTTTAACATAGGCTGTGACTTGACTTGGCTTTTTAACAGCAGCGGTGACTTGACTTGACTCTTTAACAGCAGCGGTGACGTGACTTGACTCTTTAACAGCAGCGGTGACTTGACTTGGTACGTGACTGGCAGCAATGACACTATGGGGTGTTGTTGTGGCCGCCATTTTGTGAGCGTGCTCTAGCGCGGCTGTGATCTCACAATTGGGTGTGGTGTCTCGTTCCTCCGTGACCCCCACAGTAAATGCTGAACCCACAGTCCACAGAGCATAATCCAGGAAATGACTTAATGACAAACGAGGGCCATTTTGAATTACTTTTGATTTCAACGGCTGGTTAAGGCCATCACAGAAAAAGTCTATTAATAAACAGTCTGGTAAATCTGAGCCATTAGCCAAAGCCAAATATTCCGTGATGTAACCCTCAAGTGATCGAGTTCCCTGCTTGAGGGCTAGTAACAGGATCGCTGTATCCATACCTGACCCATGTTGGTTGGGAAAGCCGCTGGATCCTTGTTTGGCCGAGTATTCTGTTATGGAGCTGACGAGACGTGAGACAGGCGGATCCATTTGCAAGGCTTTATTCTTAAACATGGTCAAAACACAGGCAGGGTCAGTATACGGCAAACAGGTATGGCAGGGGCAAAACACAGAGCAGTCCGTTAAACAAGCGTGGGTCGACGATCAGCGTACAGTATCCAGAGGGCTAGGCAGAGAGATAATCCAAGGGAACGAGCAATAATCCAAACGAGGTATAATAAGAGTCCAAAGGGCAAAGCAGAGGGAATATCCAGAAACACGGGCAGAATCAAACACAGGAAATCAAACTAGGAATCAGGAAACGCTTGGTATGTAGATAGACTAACAATACTCGGCCGGGTGTGAGAGACAGTCCAGGGTTTATGTAGCGTGTGTGATTGGGTGATGGTGATGTGAGATTGTTGTCAGGTGAAAGCGTGATGATTGTGAACAGCTGTGTGGGTGCAGTGAATGATGGGAGAGTGACCTCTAGTGGTGAGTGACGCAAAGTTCATGGCTTGGAATCGTGACAGCCATGGCTGCCTGACCTGCCCTGGAGGCCTTCCCAGTATCCTGCCCTGCACCGGTCTCCAGGGCGCCCACCCCCCCTCCCCAGTAGAACTGTTACGGCGTGGGACGCGCCTACTGGGAGGGGGGCGATCTGTCACGTGTATTTCCATTTAGTTCCTATTTTGCCCTTATTTGTTTTTTCCTGTTCTTGTTTCCAGTCATTAGTTTATTAGTTAATCATCGTTTAGTCTTACCACCTGTGTTCCAGTAATTATCTCGTTTACTCTTTTGTTCCCTGTTCCTTTATAAGCTTCCTGTTTGTTTATCCAGTTTGTCGAGTCTTTAAGTTTCAGTATAGTTGTTTCTTTTGTTATTTGATTAAGTATTCTTTATTGAAAAGAGATGGTGTTCATCCCTCCTGGGGTGGTGCCGCTATTCTCTCTAGAAATTTGGCACATAGTCTTAGAGTTTATACTTGACTAACTGGAGCCCAGGTCAGGAAGCAGACAGACTGGCTAAACCGACCGTCTGCTAGCCGCCTCACGTCACAGAAGTCAGTTAATTCTCAGCACATAGAGACTCCTTCACCTAGATATCACACTATAGAGATTGTGTCTGTTCCCCGAACTAGAAAATACAGAAAACGTCAAAAACTATTTATGAGTAACCATTTAATTGATGTTCAACAAATAAAAAATGTTTACAATACACAGAAACAATTGATAAAACTTGGTTTACTGAATATCAGGTCCCTTTCTACAAAAGCACTTTTTGTAAATGATTTGATTAATGATCATAACCTAGATTTGCTCTGTTTGACAGAAACATGGCTAAAACCAGATGAATACATTATTTTAAATGAGTCCACCCCCCAAGATTACTGTTACAAAAATGAGCCGCGTCCAAAAGGCAAAGGGGGAGGTGTTGCTACAATTTATAACAATATTCTCAGTATTTCTCAGAAGACAGGCTTTAAGTATAACTCCTTTGAAGTAATGGTGCTTCATGTAAAATTATCTAGAGAAAAAAGTATTAATGATAAATCCTCCGTGACGTTTGTACTGGCTACTGTATACAGGCCACCAGGGCACCATACAGACTTTATTAAAGAATTTGCTGATTTTCTATCAGAGTTAGTGCTGGTTGCAGATAGAGTCCTAATTGTGGGTGATTTTAATATCCATGTTGATAATGAAAAAGATGCATTAGGATCAGCATTCATAGACATTCTGAACACCATTGGGGTTAGACAACACGTTTCAGGACCTACTCATAGTCGAAATCATACTCTAGATTTAATACTGTCACATGGAATTGATGTTAATGGTGTTGAAATTCTGCAGCAAAGCGATGATATATCAGATCATTATCTAGTCTTGTGTAAACTCCATATAGTTAAAACTGTAAATTCAACTCCTTCTTACAAATATGTTAGAACCATCACTTCTACCACAAAAGACTGCTTTGTAAGTAATCTTCCTGATTTATCTCAATTCCTCAGCATATCCAACAGCTCAGAACAACTTGATGATGTAACAGAAACTATGAACTCTATATTTTCTAGCACCTTAGATACAGTTGCTCCTTTACGCTTAAGGAAGATTAAGGAAAAGAGTCCAACACCGTGGTATAATGAGCACACTCGCACTCTAAAGAGAGCAGCCCGGAAAATGGAGTGCAGCTGGAGGAAAACAAAACTAGAGGTATTTCGTTTAGCCTGGCGGGAAAGTACCCTATCCTACAGAAAAGCTTTAAAAACTGCTAGATCTGATTACTTTTCGTCTCTTTTAGAACAAAACAAACATAACCCCAGGTATTTATTCAATACAGTGGCAAAATTAACAAAAAATAAAGCATCAACAGGTGTTGACATTTCCCAACAGCACAGCAGTAATGACTTTATGAACTATTTTACTTCCAAAATTGATACTATTAGAGATCAAATTGTAACCATGCAGCCGTCAGGTATATTATCACATCAGATAGTGTACTATAGATCCCCTGAGGAACAATTCCAGTCATTCTCTACTATAGGAGAGGAAGAATTGTATAAACTTGTTAAATCATCTAAACCAACAACATGTATGTTAGACCCTATTCCATCTAAACTACTAAAAGAGGTGCTTCCAGAAGTCATAGATCCTCTTTTGGCTATTATTAACTCGTCATTGTCATTAGGATATGTCCCCAAAAACTTTAAATTGGCTGTTATTAAGCCTCTCATGAAAAAACCACAACTTGACCCCAAAGATCTAGTTAATTACAGACCGATCTCGAATCTCCCTTTTCTGTCAAAGATATTAGAAAAGGTTGTATCCTCACAATTATATTACTTCTTAGAGAAAAATGATATCTGTGAGGATTTCCAGTCAGGATTTAGACCGTATCATAGTACTGAGACTGCTCTCATTAGAGTGACAAATGACCTGCTCTTATCATCTGATCGTGGTTGTATCTCTCTATTAGTTCTACTGGATCTTAGCGCTGCGTTCGACACTATCGACCACAACATTCTTTTGAATAGACTAGAAAACTTTGTTGGCATTAGTGGAAGTGCATTAGCATGGTTCAAATCGTACTTATCTGACCGCCATCAATTCGTAGCAGTGAATGAAGAGGTATCATATCGATCACAAGTGCAGTATGAAGTACCTCAAGGCTCAGTACTAGGGCCATTACTTTTCACGCTTTACATGTTACCCTTGGGGAATATCATTAGGAGACACGGGGTTAGCTTTCACTGTTATGCTGATGATACTCAGCTCTATATTTCTTCACGGCCTGTTGAAACACACCAAATTGAGAAACTTATGGAATGCATAGTCGATATAAAAAACTGGATGACTAGTAATTTCTTACGGCTAAATTCTGTAAAAACAGAGGTGTTAATTATCGGACCTAAAACCCCCACAAGTAATAACTTAGGACACTGTCTAACACTTGATGGCTGCTCTGTAAATTCTTCGTCATCAGTCAGGAACCTAGGTGTGCTATTTAATAGTAATCTCTCCTTTGACAGCCACGTTTCTAGCATTTGTAAAACTGCATTTTTTCATCTTAAAAATATATCTAAACTGAGACCTATGCTCTCAATGTCAAATGCAGAAATATTAATTCATGCGTTTAGGACCTCAAGGTTAGATTATTGTAATGCTTTATTGGGTGGTTGTTCTGCACGCTTAATAAACAAATTACAGATGGTTCAAAACACAGCAGCTAGAGTTCTTACTAGAACCAGAAGTATGAGCACATTAGCCCGGTTCTGTCAACACTGCACTGGCTCCCTACTAAACATCGTATAGATTTTAAAATCTTGTTAATTACTTATAAAGCCCTGAATGGTTTAGCTCCTCAGTACTTGAGCGAGCTCTTATCATATTATAGTCCTTCACGTCCGCTGCGTTCTCAAAACTCTGGCCGTTTGATAATACCTAGAATATCAAAATCAACTGAGGGCGGCAGATCTTTTTCCTATTTAGCTCCCAAACAAGAACAATATCAGCTAATGTGCTCAGAAATAATAAACTTAATTCAAAGGAAAAACAAGCTTTCATTCCACATTGGCAGATATTAGTTCTAATCATTATAAACATCATTTATTTATTTTTTAGAAATCAAGACTTCAGTTCTGCATTTCCAGTAAAAGTATCTTGATTTAAAATGTGTAGATGTTTATTCTGGAAAACAAGACATAAATAATGAGGAAGATATTCATGTTTTTAATGCGGTGACGTCATGAATGTGAGACTTTCTGCTCCGATGTGAGAACTTTTAAAGACGTTTGTGTAAAGATGAATAGTTTTAATCTCACAGAAACCCTGATACAGTCAAACCAAGACTTATTCAGAGCCCAGATATCATTTTTGATATTTGTTTACTAGCGGGTGCAGGACACTATAGTTCATTTATGAAAGAGAGGAGAGCAAACTAAAGTAAACGGTGACATATTACATTTACATTTACATTTATGCATTTAGCAGACGCTTTTATCCAAAGCGACTTACATTGCATTCAAGTTACAGTTTTACATTTAACCAGCTCTTGCTTTCCCTGGGAATCGAACCCATGATCTTGGCGTTGTTAGCGCCTTGCTCTACCAGTTGAGCTACAGGAAAGCCCAATATTACACCCAAAACTCCTTCATACAGTGAACTAGCAGTAAATTATGAGAGTAAAGATGATTCAGACTCTTTGAGCTGATCATGTGTTTTTCTTTAATTGCTAATGTGAGATTTTTACACACAGACTGAACTAAATAAGCATTTCTTGGTAATTGGTCGAGCTAAATTGGTATTATCTTAAATTTAACCGCTGACTGCTATTCAACCGAATCCATTACATACCTTTCTATCAAAGTGATCTGATATTATCAAGATGAGTTTGTTCTGATGCAGTTTAACTCCGAGTTATTCTCATATTTTAGTACCATTTTCTAAACTACAGCCAATAAACTGTGATTATAATGTGAGAAACTGTCTGAATACATTTAGTGTTGACTGTATGTGTATCGACACGGGACAGCAGCATACTAGAATACTACTCATGCTAGAGACATGCTAGTCACTCGCTAATCCTGCTAGAGACATGCTAATCATGCTAGAAACATGCTAATGTAGCAGGGTTATGTTGTTACACCAGATTGTACATTTTAGTTATTTACTTTTATTTTATTTTTAATTATCATTTGTTCGGGGGTATTTTATTTTGAAAGAAGCTAGTGCGCTCTTCTTAAGCGTAACAGTCACAGTATGTTCGTCGGCTGACGTCATGCGTAGGTGAGAGGTTCAAATCACAGCGCGATCAGAGTTCGTCCTCTTTCCTGCAATGCCACTCGAGAGGAGACGTACGATTCCATGAGCTCCGTTCATCTGATGTTAAACTGTTTTATAGGCCTTCATTTCATGCTTAAATGATCAACTGTGAAAGTATTTCATGTGATGTTATATTTGACTATTAGTTTGAGTTATCAATCGGTTAAATGAAGTTTATTTGCGTGATCTTAATGGGTGAATAGTATATTGCGTGAAATGGCGTCCTGTTGTGTGTGTCACGAGTGAGAGATGTGTTAGCGGCTAAGCGGCTAACATTTCAATTAAATATGTATGTATAATTATAACTATAGAATTGTGTATATTTTGTACTAAAGATATATATTCTAGTTTATTAATATGATGGACATTGCATCAGTGTGTTTTTGTGGTTGACTACCTGGTGCACTTAAACACGTATTTTGTGGTTAACAGGCAAAAGAGAAAGTCTGACAGATAACAGTGCTTGTGTGTTTGTGTGTTTTACCGCACAGAGAGGAGAGAGAGAAGACGCTGCAATTAAATCACCAGAATTGTGTGGAAAATCTTTTATTAACATCACAATAACACAACGCAGAAGACCAACCGCTACACTAACAACATGCTAGTCACATGCTAATCATGCTAGTTACATGCTAGCAACATGCTAGTCACATGCTAATCATGCTAGTTACATGCTAGCAACATGCTAGTAACATGCTAATCGTGCTAGAAGCATGTTATCAGCATCTATCTAATCTAATCTAAATGTTCACACCTGCTGTAGACGTTCAGGCCAGGCTTTCTCAAGCTAACCTAATGTTTGTCTTGATGAACTTTTTTATCTAGTTATTATTATTGTGCTGTGAAACCTGCTCTGGAACGTTCTCATAAAATCTCACTAACGTTATTTTAAAGGTTATATAAATATTAAATGTTCTTAAAAATGTGACTTTATTAATATTTGATTTACGTTCTCATAATTACGTCACATTCTCAAAACGTCCTCAAGATGTTATTTGTTCTCGATGAAGATTGTAAGAAATAAAAATGAATTCTGGGGTTAACAGCTAAATGTTTGACAATAAAAACAGTGTCTCGTGTCTATATGAGGATTTATTACACATTTATTCTGATTCATGTTATTTCACTGACAGAAGTTCAGCTGCAGTATTAATATCATGAAGAGAAAAGAAGAGACTCTATAATATCTCACTGTTACTGATTTATCATGCAGCTCAAAGCATTATGGGTAGAATCTCTCGTCAGTCTATTCTGATTCATCAACACAGTTTCACTGATGATCCAGAACCAAGAGTAAACCCAGGATAGAGCGGCTGAGTGAATGTGGTCTGGACTGTGTGGATGAGGCTCATTGTGTCAGAGACGCTGTAGAAGGACAGAGTTCCTGCACTGTGATCCACAAACACTCCTATTCTCCTGCTGATGGACTTCACAGAGAGAGCAGTCTGTATGTTATTGTGTATGAATGAGTAACTGGAGGGAGAGCAGAACAAACTCCAGGACTGATCATTAGATCCAAACCCACACTCAACACCCCGTCCCTTCCTGCTGATGCTCTTATATGACACTGATATAAACACACCATCATCTCCACTCAATCTCCCAGTAACAGCGTCCACACACACTCTCTCTACACAACACCTGTGAATACACATCAAATCTGTCTGGATGATCAGGATACGACTGATCTGTGCCACCGACAGTAAGAACTCTGTTGCTCTCAGACAGACGGAGGTAATTATTCACTGTGTTCAGATCCAGAGTGAGCTGATGGGAATCTGATGGAGATAAAACACATCAGAATCAGGAATTATGAATCTGTTTGATCTTCATGTTCAGTGTATCATCAGTGTCTCAGCACAGATCAGTGCTGAAGCTACGGTTGGGTTCAGGTGGGGAATGGCACCCAGTCAGAAGCTGGCAATTTTCCAGATGAAAGTTATTAAATGTAATAAACATAGTGTTAATATAACTCCATATATGTACTTTAAAATCTATTTAAGGTGAGTTTTCATGCGCAATTACAGGCAGTTTCTTTGCATGCTTTGTGGAAAGAAACAAATAAATGTTGTGCTAGATACTCTTCTCCACAATTATTTTATTTATTTATCTGTATTTTATTTATTTTCAAATTCCTGATGTGTGGTGGTTTGGGGGGGGGGGGTAGTAGTGGTCTAATACATGTTCTTGTTTGTTGTAACCTATATGCTACTTTGAAAATAAATAAAAACACTGAATTACATATTAAATCTGACCTAAAAGTAAAAATTATGACAAAAGTAAATTACGACAAAGCTGAAATTATGTGATTAAAAAGCTAATTATTCTGTAAAAAGACATAATTATATAACATTCATAATCATGACAAAGTCATAGTTATGGCATACATAATTTATGCTTTTTTTATGTCATAGTTTCAACCTTTTATGTCAGAAACAATTTACCAAAGCATAATTTTTTCTTCTTATTATTATATATTTGTATTCAATTTTTATTGTATTGTATTTTACTTAATTTTATTTAAAAAAAATTGTGGCAGAAATGGGCTTCAGTGTCGATCGCAGACATAATATAATTGATTAAATAAATAATTTTATTATTTACAATTATAAATAATAAAAAAACTGCATATTTGCAGCTGCACTCATCTACGGTCCTCGATACATACAATAAACTTTAGTTAGCATTAGCCAATGCATTAACTAACATTAACAATGTGGAATACATTTGTTACAGTATTAATTAATCTTTGTTAAAGTTTGTCAACTTTTGTTAGCTCAGGTACAGTTTTATGTAGCCTCACCCACTTAAACACTTCTGGCCTCGCTCCTGGTCCAGATGACCAGATATCTGTGCTAATCATCATTTACATCATCAATTATAAAACTCTTCTTTCTCCTTCAACAGAAGAACATGAACTCAGTGAGTTTTCTGCTTGTTTTCTTACTGACTTACATTGTAGGAAGTTGTTCCTGGTCCTGGGAACAATGTTGTTGAGTGTGACTGTGGAAATCAACAGACATGAACAGTGTGATTCTCATGATCCTGCATCCATTCCTAACACATTTCTAATATGATGTTCTCCATGATATGAGATGATGATGAACTGGTTTCTGGGAGCAGATGAATCACCAGAACTTTACCTCTGTATGAGAACTTCTTGAAATTCTCCCTCCTGGTTCTGGGAACAATGTTGGTCAGGGCTGGATTAACATGAAGTCTCGGTGGAGCTGAAGCGCCGGGGCCTGAAGATGGAGGAGGCCTGTGATTGGCTGTGAGGAAAAGGAAATGTAGACTTTGATTGGTCATTCTACAGTATAGTTTAGTGTCTTATGTGTAAGTTAGACGTTAGTGCTCGACACATGCACACTAGTAATATGCATCCTTATCCAGTGTGCTATTTCTCTCCAAAAGGTACGACAAAAAAAAATTAAACTAGAGTTGCGGGTATATTTTGATCGTCTCGTCTTTACTGGAGTGCATGAGATAAAACACCAAAAGCAAAGTGATGAAACAGTGGCTGATTAAACCATGCAGTGCATGAGAACAGCTGGACCGAACAACTAGTCTGATGCTTTAGTCACTCTGTTGAAGTGATGACCAGCGCTTGATCCATTTAACTTCAACACACTTACAGCATTACATGTGAACAGTAAAGGCTCTGTGGTGAAACTATCTGAAACCAGATTGAATAGCTCTGAACATGTAAACTGAAGTGTCGAGGTAAACTGTACAAAACGGTAAATACAAGCATTTCAATCCACACAGAACCGCTCTCATCAGTCACTAACACTGTAGAAATATTGCATTATATTATGAGTTGTAAATGTGAACCAGTGGATGGACAAGAAGCTAATGTGCCTCCTAAAAATCTAAACAATTAAGACAGTAAGACAGTAATGTTTATATGTTTTAATTTAACATTATAAGTCATACGCTTGACTCATCCCTTTTTCTTAAAATGGTTTAAAGGCTGAAATGTGGTTTATTATTTTATAATAAAATTTGTTTTGTGAAAACGTGTCTGAACTGTAAATCATGTCATTTTAGGCTACAGTTTAATGTTACCATAGACATTGCCTCATAACTCATAAGTTATTAATTTACATTTCTGTAGGTCTTAAGAAGCATGATAAAAAGCCTTACATTTGAAAAAATCCTGCAGATGCCTGGTTAAATTCCTTCCTTGACATTTGTTGATATTTGTGTTTTGAAAATGTTTTTGATGTTTTGACTCTAAAAGGTTCTACAAAATAAATAAATACATACATACGAATACATATGAACATATACACATACATACATAAACTCTGGCTAGATAAATTCATCTCAGGCTACCCAAATCTGAAGAGTGCCTGCAAAAGGGCTACCAGGGATTTTACAGTTTTGCGAGCCCTGGTTTGCTATAGCTCCAGGACCCAATGTTCTCTTGATCCTGGTGAATGTGACTGTGAGTGTTACACTGTATTATGGCTCTGACACCGGAGCTGATCACAGCCACTCGAGTCAATGCTTGTGTTAACACAGCTAAAGTGATTCTCATGATCCTGCATCCATTCCTAACACATTTCTAATATGATGTTCTCCATGATATGAGATGATGATGGACTCTTTTCTGAGAGCAGATGAATCTCCAGGACTTTACCTCTGTCTGAGATCTTCTTGAGCTCCTCTTTGCAGAAATCCTCCAGTTTGTGTCTCAGCTGATGAACAGATTCTCTCAGACCATCAAAAGAGACGAGAGAACTGAAGAGATCATCATTTACGTCTGTAGATTCAGGAGGTGCTGAGAGAGACTGGAAACTCTACAGAAAACAGAAATCAAAACTCATCAGCTCCACACTTCACTCAATAACCTGCACCAACATCAGATTTGACTTGACTGATCTTTAGTAACTCAATCCAGCACTTTCACAGCATCAGCTTCATTTAATCACATTCATTATATCACATTATATAATTTGACACTTACACTGTATATGAACTTTCTAAGAAATAGTTTGGATAAAACATCTTCTAAGAACATAAATGTCCATCAAAAGCACATCAGTGGAGTCTCGAGTAGATTTGCTCAGGAAAAGCAGCTAAAAGGCTATGCGAAGATTGACCATTATTCATAACTATAGAGCGATTAGAGACACTGAAACTTCACAAGGACCCTTAAGACACGCTCAGGTTTGGTTTGGTTTCAATACACTGAAAAAATGCTAAAATACAGCCTGACTTCATGTTTGGGGTCTTCATGGTCAAATTCATTGGGTTACAGGCAAATAAAAATACATTTTATCATGTTTGAGGATCACCTGATCCAATTTTGATGAACATTAATCGAATGATTTCACAATGACGTAAGGAAGGAAAAATGAGGTAAAAGCTGATATGTTAGTGAAGTTTGGAACTGTTGGTGGCGCTAGTGGTGTTTGACAGCTAAATATATCTTCCAGAAGAAAGAGCTCAGAGAAATGATTCCTAAGAGATCCAGAGCTGAAAGCCATTTGTAAACGGTGTCTCTTTCAGAAGAAGATGATCAGATGAGAGTCTGACTGATGATTATATAACAAGACACTCATGATATATTTCTCTGTGAGTCTCCTGTCACAGCAGGATCTGCTCAAGTCCACTATGATCCTGTTCTTCTAGATCTGTGTTACCTGCAGGAACTGGATGTGATCCTGTGTGTGTGAAAGCTGCTCCAGCTCAGCGTCTCTCCTCCTCAGATCATTGATCTCCTGCTCCAGTCGCTCCAGTCGTCCTTCAGCTCGACTCACTGCTTGCTTTTCCTGATCTCTGATCAGCCGTATCAGCTCAGAGCGGCTTCTCTCAATGGAGCGGATGAGCTCAGTAAAGATCCTCTCACTGTCCTCCACTGCTGTCTGTGCAGAGCGCTGTTAGGACACACAGTGATTCAGGCTTCAGTGAGTCTGAACTGAGACTGAGACAAACTTCTCTTCTTCTCCAGACTCACCTTATGAGACACCACAGCCTCTCTCAGCTGCTGAAGATCTTTCTCTCTCTGCTGGATTCTCTGCTGGAACGTCTTCTGTGTCTCCTTCAGCTGCTTCTGCAGGACAAACAGATGATAGTGAATCTCACAGAAAACTACTGGCACTAAATCATCATGTGAACAGATGAATCCAGTAAAAGTGGAGATGATAACTAATGAATGTAGGTTCAAACTCCAGAAGGGATGATTGGTTACAATCATCATAGATTAACTAATGTAAAGATTAAGGCTTGTTTCACACTGCAAGACTACGTATAGTAAAAGTGAAAGTGACACAGACGAAGAGCTTCACACTGACAGTGTTTCTGTGTAATTAAGCTGTGGCTATACACAGAAAGTAAACAGACTATTGGATCATTACACTGAGTATTAACTTGAACGCTAATTTTAAATACCTGTTTCTCTGTCCTCTGTGCTGATGCTGATACAGTGTCATGGCTTTTATGGTCATCCATCATACACAGCATACATATACATTTCTGGTCAGAGCGACAGAAAACCTCGAGGAGCTTCTCATGTTTCTGGCAGATCATCTCCTGCAGTCGTCCAGTGGCTTCAGTCAAATTGTGTCTCTTTCCTTTAAAGAAACTCTCATGTTGTTCGAGGTGATTCTGACAGTAAGAGTTCAGACACACCAGACAGGACTTGACGGCTTTGTATTTTCTTCCAGTACAGACGTCACACTGCACATCTCCAGCTCCAGCGTCACAGTCAGCAGAGAGTTTGGTCTTCTTCAGTTTCTCCACCACTTCAGCCAGCATGGTGTTTCTAGCTAAAGCAGGTCTTGGACTGAAGGTCTGTCTGCACTGAGGGCAGCTGTAGACTCTCTTCTGATCCTCCTGATCCCAGCAGTCTGTAATACAGCTCTTACAGTAACTGTGTCCACAGGGAATGGCCACTGGATCCTTCAGGAGATCCAGACACACTGCACACATGAACTCCTTCTGATCCACTGAAATTCTGGCTTCTGCCATTTTACTGCGTGAATACAGAGACACAAACACCCAACAGTTCAACTACACTTCAGATTCTCTTTCCCTGAACTCAGGTGATTCCTGTTTCCTGGTTCTGTGTTTCAGTGACGTGTGTAAAACAGGTTTGTCTGCGAGTCTGTAAAGCAGGTACCTCATTCCTGCTCCTGTAGAGTCTCTCTCTCTCTCTCTCTCTCTCTCTCACACACACACACACACACACACACACACACACAAGTGCAGTATGCAGTACATCAAGGCTCAGTACCAGGACCCTTACTTTTCACGCTTTACATGTTACCCTTGGGAGATATCATCAGGAGACATGGTGTCACTCAGCTCTATATTTCTTTGCGACCCGTTGAAACACACCAATTTGCAAAACTAATGGAATGCATAGTTGATATAAAAAAACTAGATGACTAGTAATTTCTTACAGCTAAATTCTAAAAAAACAGAGGTGTTAATTATCGGACCACAAACCTCTGCATGTAATAACCTAGATCACTGTCTAATACTTGATGGCTGCTCTGTAAATTCGTCGTCATCAGTTAGGAACCTATGTGTGCTATTTGATAGCAATCTCTCTTTTGAAAAACATGTTGCTAGCTGTCACGCAATGCTGGGGACGAAGGAGCGAGGAGTTCTTCAGAATACAATATCTTTTAATAACACTATCAACAAGGAATCCAAGAAAGGAACACGGGAAGACATATAAAAGCAGACAAAGAACCAGGGGAGAACACAGGACTTATAAACAGAGAACGTAATCAGGAAGAACAGAAACAGGTGGAGTAATTAATCAAAAACCATGGAAACTAAAAATTAGAACAGGAACAAAACCAAATAAGGACAAACAGGAACTCAGACGTGACATTAGCATTTGTAAACCACAATTTTCCATCTTAAAAATCTATCTAAATTACAACCTATACTCTCAACGTCAAATGCAGAAATGTTAATTCATGCGTTCATGACCTCAAGGTTAGATTATTGTAATGCTTTATTGGGTGGTTGTTCTGCACGCTTAATAAACAAACTACAGATGGTTCAAAACACAGCAGCTAGAGTTCTTACTAGAACCAGGAAGTATGAGCACATTAGCACGGTTCTGTCAACACTGCACTGGCTCCCTACTAAACATCGTATAGATTTTAAAATCTTGCTAATTACTTATAAAGCCCTGAATGGTTTAGCTCCTCAGTCCTTGAGCGAGCTCTTATCACATTATAGTCCTCCACGTCAGCTGCGCTCTCAAAACTCTGGAACAATCTACCCAACACTGTTCAGGAGGCAGACACACTCTGTCAGTTTAAATCTAGATTAAAGATCCATCTATTTAACCTGGCGTACACATTGCTTCCTTCTTTTCTGAGAAGATCAATAATATCAGAAAGGCTATTGGCACATCTTCAAGTTATGCAGAGGTCACACAGATTCAACCGCAATTTAAAAAGAAGTGACTATGTCTGTTTTTGAAGCAACTGATAGAAAATTTTTGGAAGAAATAGTACAGAATCTCAAATCGTCAACCTGCTATCTTGACACACTTCCCACATCTTTTTCCAAAAGTGTGTTTAACTGTTTAGAAGCAGATCTCTTGGAAGTGGTAAACACCTCACTTCTTTCTGGGACTTTTCCAAACTCCCTGAAAACTGCAGTTGTTAAGCCCCTTCTGAAAAAGCGCAATCTTGATAACACCATGTTGAGCAACTATAGACCAATATCAAACCTTCCTTTCATAGGTAAGATTATTGAAAAGGTAGTTTTTAATCAGCTAAACAACTACTTAAACTCAAATGGATACCTGGACAATTTTCAATCTGGTTTCCGCGTGCATCACAGCACAGAGACAGCACTCATTAAGATAATAAATGATATTCGCTTAAATTCTGATTCTGGCAAAACATCAGTGCTAGTACTACAAGATATTAGTGCTTCGTTTGAAACTGTCTGTTATGTATTACTGGTATTTTCTATGAAACACACGTGAGACGAGTGAGCGTTCACTAATGCTTGCCGTTTATTTTCTTCCAAAGACACTACTTCAATAACTACGGCATTTTCGTACTCATAACGTAACATAGGAAAAAGTATGGGAACACAGAAGGGACAATTTGCGTTTCGCAAATACACAACATATTTCCTCCCTCCTAATCTAAGCAGTAGAGAAAATAAACATTACTTCAACAGTAACACTTATCTCAAATGTATGACATACATTTCCAAAAGATAACAATACAACAATATATATATATATATTTTTTTTAAACAGTAACTAGGGAATGAGGGTAGACTACCTCTATTCCCAGACATAACCCTGGGGATTATTCTGCCCCAATGCAGTGGGTCTGTCTCTAACTAGAGTGTAAGTCTATTAGGAGGTCGACGTTCTCTCTGAGGATATGGCCGATTCATTGGTAAGCTCACAGTCACAGTCTTTTTCAAGGAAGTTTGGTTTGACAAGGGCATTGACGGACTTGTACTTGGAACAGTCTCTTTCACCGGACTTGGTGAAGTCTCAGACTGTGCATTTTCAAGGGTTGGTGCGGAAGAATGCCTAGACAGCTGGTGGTAATCTGGAGCAATATCTAAGTAAGGATCTGTTGTCACCTGTTCTTCGGAGTTGTCACAAGAATTTGCAGCTAGTAACTGGTCTACATGTCTTTTCCAGATGAGGTGACAATCGGCGAGTTCGACTGGGTAAGACACTGGCCCAGTTTGGGCAATCACCACTGCTGATAACCATTTGACACCCTTTCCGTAGTTACGAGCTAGCACCTTGTCTCCAGGACTGAAACAACGATGTTTTGCTTTTAGACGCCGTTCCATCTGGATGTTTTGTTGTGCTTGAACAGTCTGTTTTGTTTTCTGAGGTTTTAACAAATCCAGACGAGTGCGGAGCTGTCTTTTGAACATTGCGGTGGCAGGAGACACTTTGGTGGTGGCATGGGGAGTGTTTCTATAAGAGAGTAGAAAAGTGTTGAGGCGTTGATTTAGTGATCCTTTACCCTGTGTCGACTTAAGAGCTTGCTTGATTGTCTGGACAAACCGCTCACCAAGACCGTTTGTGGACGGATGATAAGGTGCCGATCGAATATGTTGAATTCCGTTGGCCTTCATGAAAGCCTCAAACTCCTCTGAGACCAGCTGAGGCCCATTGTCACTGACAAGTTGCTGTGGGAGGCCAAAATGACCAAAAATTGAACGAAGGGCTTCCACCGTTTTCACAGATGAAGTGCTTTTCATTACCTCAACTTCTGGCCATTTGCTGTGGGCATCAAGAAGAACTAAAAACATATGGTCTTCCAATGGCCCTGCAAAATCAACATGGACTCTCACCCACGGTTCCTCAGGCCATTGCCAGGTATGTAACGGGGCTGGTTGAGGGGTATTTCTCAGCTTTTGACATGCACTGCACGATTTGGCTTTCTCCTCAATCTCAGAGTCCACACCTGGCCACCAAAGGTAGCTACGGGCGATTTCCTTCATCCAAACTACTCCACAGTGTCCAGAGTGAAGCTCCTCCAGTACTCGTTGTCTCAATGGTGGTGGAATAATGACCCTTGAACCCCACAGTAGACAACCAGATTCAACTGTTAGCTCATTCCTCCTGCTCACATACGGCCTTAGTAAGGGTGACATTTCTCCCACTACCCCCCTGAGCACGAGATCCAAAACTTTGGACATCACTGGGTCAGTACGTGTGTGCTTTTTTACCTGAACTGCTGTTACAGGGGAATTGTCCACCTCTTTAAAATAGAAAATTTCCGCCATTCCTGATTCTGGATGAGTAGTGGGCAGTGGCAGTCGAGAAAGCCTGTCAGCATTAGCATGATGTTCTGATCGTCTGTATTTGATATCATACTGATGCGCAGATAGAAGAAGGGCCCAACGCTGCATTCTTGCAGCTGCAAGTGAAGGAATGCCCGAATGCGGGCCAAAGATGGAGGTGAGAGGTCTGTGATCTGTTAGGAGCGTAAATCGCCTTCCAAACAAGAATTGATGAAATTTCTTCACCCCAAACACAATAGCAAGTGCCTCACGTTCAATTTGAGCGTAGTTACATTCTGCCTTGCTCAAAGTTCATGATGCGAAAGCGATGGGTTTTTCCTCCCCCGATGGCATAATGTGTGACACCACCGCCCCCACGCCATAGGGCGATGCGTCACATGCCAGCTGCACTGGCAGAGCGGGGTTGAAATGAGTGAGGGCTTCAGACTGGGCTAAGGCTGTTTTTACCTCAATAAAAGATTCCTCACATTGTTTAGTCCATTCCCAGTTTTTGGATTTATTCAGAAGATTGTGCAGTGGTTTCAGCCTGTTAGCTAGATTTGGTACAAATTTTGCGTAGTAAGTCAACAGCCCCAAAAAAGACCAGAGCTGACTCACATTTTGTGGAGCTGGTGCATCCACGATCGCCTTCACCTTCGAGGGTGCCTTATGCAGCCCCGAACCATCAATTACGTGGCCCAAATACTCAACAGCAGGGCAGAAAAACTCACACTTGTCTTTTCTGACTTTCAGTCCAAAACTCTGCAGTCTCTGCAAGGTGGCTTCCAGGTTACTCAAATGATCTTGGTCATCCTTTCCAGTGATCAACAAATCATCAAGGTAACACTGCACCCGGTCAGCCCACTGAGAATACGGTCCATCGCTCTTTGGAACAGTGCCGGTGCTGAAGTAATTCCAAACGGAAGTCTCTGATATTGATACATTCCTTTATGTGTCACGATGGTAAGGAGATCTTGAGAGCTTGTGTCCACATGCATCTGCAAGTATGCCTGGCACAAATCTATTTTGCTGAACTGTTGGCCTCCAGCAAGACCAGCAAAGAGATCCTCAATAAGCGGAAGGGGGTACTGTTCTGGGATCAGAACCGGATTCACGGTCACCTTGAAATCTCCGCATAACTGAAGGGACCCATTCTTCTTTATGCACAATTGGAGTAGCCCAGTCGCTTATGTGTACTGGTCGCAGAACTTTTTTTACAGTTTTTTACAGTTTTTTACAGAAACAGCCTTTAAAAGTCTCTCCAATTCTGCTTCAACCTTGGGTCTAAGTGCGTATGCTACAGGTCTGGCTTTCAAACACTTTGGTTGACTACCTGGCTTCACCGTCAATTTCACTACAATGTCCTTCATACTCCCGAGTCCATCACTGAACACATCCAAATACTTGTTTAGTATTCCTTGGAGTTTTGCATTTCCGCAAACCAGATGGACCTCTTGCCAGTTCAGTTTAATATTTTCCAGCCAAGTCCTTCCAAGCAAGGCTGGGTGATTGCCCTCAATAACATACAGTGGTAGTTTCCTTTTTTGCATATTGAGTTCAACTGTCACCTCAATTACCCCTTTAACAGGAACTATCTCACCAGTGTAAGTCTTCAGTGTGACGTTGGATGGCTGAGGGGTGCGATGTGGCAGCATTTCTTTAAATGTTGTCTCTGACACCAATGAAACCGCAGCTCCTGTGTCCACCTGCATACATACTGGTTTTCCATCCAGAAGAGGAGTCACCCAGTAACCTCGTTCATCTCCTGAAACAGATAAAACACATAAAGCATCCTCGTCCTCTGTTTCTGAATCACTCTGCGTTTGCTGGGTGTTTTCCATTTGATTCACATGCTTTTGTTTGAATTTTTGATGAAATTTCTTTGTAGGTCCCGTGTTTTTACTTGATTGTGTCTTTTTGTTTTTACAGGCTCACTCAATGTGGCCTTTCTTGCCACAATTTCTACAGTTCATGTCCTTGCACCAACAATCTCCCGGCTGATGTCCCACTTTTTCGCATCGATAACATGCCTTTTCTGAGTTTGACTTGTTCCTTGCGTCTGAATAAACCTTGTGCACTTGGGCAGATGCACTTAGTTGTTGTGCCTCTTTTGCAGCCATTTCCATCGACGTGTTGATCTCCATGGCCTTCTGTAATGTTAAGTTACTTTCAGTTAATAGTCGCTTTTGTATAGCCTCACTTCGGAGACCACAGACAAGCCTGTCATGTATGGTGTCACTCAGTGACTGGCCAAACTCACAATGTTCGGATAATCATTTCAACACTGCCACAAATTGAGAAATAGATTCGCCATCTTGCTGATTTCTTTTGTGGAATCGGAATCTCTCAGCAATAATCAGTGGTTTAGGTGAATAGTGCTCTTTGAGTAAACTCACTATTTCCTGATAGGATTTGTCACCTGGTTTGTCTGGCTGTGTTAAACTCCGAAGCAGATTAAACGTCTTCACACCCATGACACTCAGAAAGGTTGGCACTATAGTTTCATCTTTGATTTCGTTTGCCAGCACGAAGTAGTCAAAACGTTCAGTATAGGCACTCCACTGTTCAATTGATTCGTCAAATGATCCAATACTACCGATTAATCCAGCCATTTTGTTTTACTCACTGCTCTCTTTATGTTACTCTGTTCGTCAGCTCTTGCGATTCCTCTCCCCTCTTAATCTGCCTTCCGTCGTCTGCTTCTTTTCTGTCTTTCACTCTGTTTTCTTCCAGCGAAGACAACTCGTTCTGCTCCGACCGTCGCGGCTCTCTGTACGGGGCATTCACTCTGCTTCTCTCTCGCGGAGGATAGCGTGGTCGAGACGAGGAATTCGCGCCGCGAACATCTATATTGTCACACACTGACTATCTCTATGAAAACAACAATCTCGCGTGGTACTAAACGTCCTCGTCGCCCGTTATGTTATGTATTACTGGTATTTTCTAAGAAACACACGTGAGACGAGAGTGAGCGTTCACTAATGCTTGCCGTTTATTTTCTTCCAAAGACACTACTTCAATAACTACGGCATTTTCGTACTCATAACGTAACATAGGAAAAAGTATGGGAACACAGAAGGGACAATTTGCATTTCGCAAATACACAACAATGAGCAAGCGGCAGAGAAGCAGCGCATTCAGTTGGCCGTAACGCAGCAAAATCGTCAGTAAATCATTTACAAAACAGCGTTTCCAAGCACCTGTCGCTTACTGACTGTTTGGGCTTTTAAATATGAACATAATTCGTCTGTTAATATGCGCATAGTTTGTTACTCAGACGCAGACAGTGCGCTGAATGAGACAAAACCGTAATACAGCCAAAACCACCGCATATAGTCGCCTTTTAGTGTAAGTTAGATGTATATTGATTTTATCAGACGATGTCGCGATTAAAAATCAGGATTATGATTTATAATCAAACACAAGAGTATAGTGAGAGTGATTCCTGGTTAACATGTAAAATTAATGGGTCCTGTTTATTATTTATACTTGTTTTATGTATGACAACAGAAAATATAATGTGAACAGCTTTATTGGTCATTCAGTTGTATTAATTACTGTATGTGACATTTAGAAAAGATCTTAAGTGCCAAAACTCGTCTGAACACAAACTTGATGCAATGACGTCATGAATATGCAAATTAATATGTGACGTCACCTGCCGCCACAAGTCCCACAAAATCCTGTGGGAAACACTGAAACGTCATATCTGTTCATGCCGTGGGGGAAAACAAACCATTCAAATTAATGAGCGGAGACCTTGTTAGGCAGTTTATCTTCACGTTTTGTTATGATTTCGACTGATTTTTGCTTGGTGCAATGCCGAAAAGTTGCTGTGTGGCGTTCTGTACCGCTAATAAGTAAAAAAAAAAAAAATCTCGATCTGAAGATTTATATACTAACGAATAAACAGACAGAGGTAGCACAATCTGAGTGCGTAGCACAATACATCAGAACTCCGACAGCAGTTACGTATATACAACGTATGAAACATATCAAGCTTAATACAGGTGCATCTCAATAAATTAGAATGTCATGGAAAAGTTCATTTATTTCAGTAATTCAACTCAAATTGTGAAACTCGTGTATTAAATAAATTCAATGCACACAGACTGAAGTTGTTTAAGTCTTTGGTTATTTTAATTGTGGTGATTTAGGCTCACATTTAACAAAAACCCACCAATTGTGGAACTGTGGAAACTTCACACTAGACTTCAAGCAACATGGATTCTGTGCCTCTCCACTCTTCCTCCAGACTCTGGGACCTTGATTTCCAAATGAAATGCAAAATTTACTTTCATCTGAAAAGAGGACTTTGGACCACTGAGTTCTTTTTCTCCACAGCCCAGGTAAGACGCTTCTGACGTTGTCTCTGGTTCAGAAGTGGCTTGGTAGCCCTTTTCCTGAAGACGTCTGAGCGTGGTGACTCTTGATGCACTGACTCCAGCTTCAGTCCACTCCTTGTGAAGCTCTCACAAGTGTTTGAATCAGCTTTGCTTGACTGTATTCTCAAGCTTGCGGTCATCCCTGTTGCTTGTGCACCTTTTCCTAACCAAATTCTTCCTTCCAGTCAACTTTGCATTTAATATGCTTTGATACAGCACTCTGTAAACAGACACACCTTTCAGTAATGACCCTCTGTGACTTACCCTCTTTGTGGAGGGTGTCAATGTTCGTCTTCTGGATCATTGCCAACTCAGCAGTCTCCTCCATTATTGTGGTTTCAAAGAACAAGAGATACCCAGAATTTATACTGTAGGGATGGTCATTAATTGAAACTCAAATGTAAATATTCTAATATTTTGAGATACTGATTTTTGACTTTCATGAGCTGTAAGCTCTAATCATCAAAATTAAAACAAAAAAACTTTTGAAATGTTTTACTTTACATGCAATTAATCTAAAATATATGAAAGTTTCACTTTTTGAAATAACTTACAAGAAAAAAATTAACCTTTTCATTCTAATTTATTGATATGCACCTGTATGTATGTGAAACTTATAATATATCATGGTTTCTCAAGTTTCATGAAGGCAAATTTAGGACGTTTAAGACCAAGTAACAGAAATGAGTAATTAATAAAAGCAATAAATTGAATGAAACACATGTCAGTATCTTCTCTAAATGTAAATATTTTGTATTAGCAATGCTTCAAAGTTGAAATAAAAATAAATAAATCCATTTTACATTGTCTGCACATCTCTGCTCACAAACTGTGTAAATAACTCAGTAACACTACAGAAAGTGCTGTTATTTGTGTCTTGTGTTCCAGTGCAAATGTCTTAAAGACAGAGGTGTCAAGTAACGAAGTACAAATACTTCGTTACCTTACTTAAGTAGAAATTTTGGGTATCTATACTTTACTGGAGTAATTATTTTTCAGCCGACTTTTTACTTCTATTCCTTACATTTTCACGCAAGTATCTGTACTTTCTACTCCTTACATTTTAAAAATAGCCTCGTTACTCCTATTTCATCTCGGCTTGTTTTCATTCCGGCTTGTCATCGTTCAAAAAAAACAGAAAACCTATCCAGATAAATCGCACCATCTGGATCGAGTGAATTTGATTGTGGTTGGAGTAAAACATATACCGTTCCGACACCCTATTGGTTTGTACGCGATCCATCGCACCTGCACATGACACAAATCACGTCACACTCCAGCAAGGACATAGCCAGTGTTGGGGTCGTTACTCAAAATAAATTATTTCTTAAAAGTTATTATTTCTCCACTACTGGCTCATTTATCAAACGGGTGCTTTCTCTTCGTCCTCCGCAAATTAAGCTACAGTAGGTAGTTCGGTAGAGAGACGTTTGAATAAATTAGCGTTTGCGATTGACAATGTTGTGATAAGTAGGCTATACTAGCTTTGTAACTCGTTACCCCCAACACTGGACATAGCAGACGTATGTAGACAAGTACGAAGATGTCCGTGGCAGAGACTCAAGAAGAGAACTCGAGCTAAATGTCCCAACCAGGATTATGAGTTGTTTTTTTTTTTTGATTAATCACTTGGATAAATCATTCATTTTGACAGCACTAATGTTTATTGTATATAGACAACCATACAAGGGTAATTGTTACTAAGCCTGCCCTGGGTACACCGGTATTCTTGTCCGTTGCTCTCACAGATTCCTGCAGCGAAGCTTGGATGTACATTTACATTCCAATAAAGGTTATTGATGACATGCCTCTGAAGTTTGACTTTTTGCACCATTACAATACTTATAGGCAACTAGTCATCATATCTTCTGCTCCATGAAACATGTTAATGCTCAGTAGTACATGTTTTTTAATGTATTTGCATTGTACTAAAATGCGTTGGGCATATACGCGGCTGAAACAGGTAGCCTAGTGCATCCCAAATTTTTCAACATTAACATTTTAAAATAACATTATAGTCATTATGGCCTTTAGAAAATTTTTTTTTGAGGAGGTGGGGTAGTGCACAATAGGCCTCTGTGGCGCGGCCTAAGCTTTTGTCCTTAATAGCATTTATTTCCTTACATTACTTTTACTTTTATACGTTAAGTAGTTTTGAAACCAGTACTTTTACACTTTTACTTGAGTAAAAAGCTTGAGTTGATACTTCAACTTCTACAGAAGTCTTTTTAAATCATAGTATCTATACTTCTACCTGAGTAATGCATGTGAATACTTTTGACACCAGTGCTTAAAGATCTCGATTCTTAAATCAAGGATCAATATACTTAAGAAGTAAAGAGTTTATGATTGAAACAAGAACAATATCAGCTAATGTGCTCAGAAATAATAAACTTAATTCAAAGGAAAAACAAGCTTTCATTCCACATAGGCAACATGCTAATCATGCTAGAGACATGCTAGTCACTTGTTAATCATGCTAGCAACATGCTAATCATGCTAGAAACATGCTAGAGACATGCTAGTCACTCGCTAATCATGCTAGCAATATGCTAGTGACATGCTAGTCATGCTGGCAACATGCTAGTCATGCTGGCAACATGGTAGTCACTTGCTAATCATGCTAGCAAACATGCTAGAAACATGCTAGCGACATGCTAGTCACTTGTTAATCATGCTAGAAACATGCTAGCGGCATGCTAGTCACTTGCTAATCATGCTAGCAACATGCTAGTTACATGCTAATCATGCTGGAAACATGCTAGCAACATGCTAGTCACATGCTAATCATGCTAGCAACATGCTAGTCATATGCTAATCATGCTAGCAACATGCTAGTCACATGCTAATCATGCTAGCAACATGCTAGTCATATGCTAATCATGCTAGCAACATGCTAGTAACAGGCTAATCATGCTAGAAGCATGTTATCAACATCTATCTAATCTAATATAAATGTTTCAATTTTGTGTAATTATTTAGTGTACTTGTGTTTTCTGAATGAGAACATGGTCAAACCTGTGAAAAAAGAGGGTATTTTTCAAATTATTAACAAGCTGTAACCTGAAAATAAAAATGAATTCTGAGGTTAACAGCTAAATGTTTGACAATAAAAACAGCGGCTCGTGACGCCGGAAGACAGAAGAACACAAAACACTGAAAAGGGAATAATGAAAATGATTTATTGACTCTGTGTGATCCTTTGAACTGAAGCATCATTTTGATAATAATAATAATAAAAATGGTGACACTACGATAAAAACTAATTGACAAGTTAATATATTAAGTTTCTACAATGTATAAATATATTGTAGAAACTTAATTTCATGTAAAGCGCTTTGCAACGATTGTATCGTAAAAGGCGCTATACAAATAATCTTGAATTGAATTGAATTGACTGGTTTCAATCAACACAAACAGAGAAAAGCACAGAAACACATGATCACTCAGCAGAACTCACACACACTGATCTTACTGTCTATATGAGGATTTATTACACATTTATTCTGATTCATGTTATTTCACTGACAGAAGTTCAGCTGCAGTATTAATGTCATGAAGAGAAAAGAAGAGACTCTATAACATCCACTGTTACTGATTTATCATGCAGCTCAAAGCATTATGGGTAGAATATCCCATCAGTCTATTCTGATTCATCAACACAGTTTCACTGATGATTTATAATTAACAGCAAACCCAGGATAGAGGTGCTGAGTGAATGTGGTCTGGACTGTGTGGATGAGGCTCATTGTGTCAGAGACGCTGTAGAAGGACAGAGTTCCTGCTCTGTGATCCACAAACACTCCTATTCTTCTGCTGATGGACTTCACAGAGAGAACAGTCACTATGCTATTGTGTCTGAATGAGTAACTGGAGGAAGAGCAGAACAAACTCCAGGACTGATCATTAGATCCAAACGCACACTCATTACCCCGTCCCTTCCTACTGATGCTCTTATATGACACTGATATATACACACCATCTCCACTCCACTCCAGCTCCCAGTAACAGCGTCCACACACACTCTCTCTACACAACACCTGACACCAATAATCAAATCTGTCTGGATGATCAGGATACTGCTGATCTGTGATAGTGGCAGTAATCACTCTGTTGCTCTCAGACAGACGGAGGAGTTTATTCACTGTGTTCGGATCCAGAGTGAGCTGATGGGAATCTGATGGAGATAAAACACATCAGAATCAGGAATTATGAATCTGTTTGATCTTCATGTTCAGTGTATCATCAAATTTCAAATTTCAAAAAAAAGCATCAAATTTCAACTTCATATTTGTACTTTAAAATCTACTTAAGGTGAGTTTTCATGCTCAATTACTGGCAGTTTCTTTGCATTCTTTGTGGAAAGAAACAAATAAATGTTGTGCTAGATGCTCTTCTCCACAACAAACTGCATATTTGAGATCTTGGGCATTTAAACCATTTCTATTATTTTTGTAGTTATTCTATTTATTTATCTGTATTTTATTTATTTTCAAATTCCTGATGTGTGGTGGTTTGGGGGGGGGGGGGGGGTAGTAGTGGTCTAATACATGTTCTTGTTTGTTGTAACATATATGCTACTTTGAAAATAAATAAAAACACTGAATTACATATTAAATATGACCTAAAATGTCAAAATTATGACATAAATGTAAATTACGACAAAGTTGAAATTATGTGATTAATTGTGTCATTTATGCTGTGCGCTGTATGCCATAACTATGACTTTTTCATAATTATAAATGTTATATAATTATGTCTTTTTATAGAATAATTAGCTAATTATTCTATAAAAAGACATAATTATATAACATTCATAATTATGACAAATTCATAGTTATGGCATACAGTGCACAGCATAAATGAGAACACCCCCTCTAAAACTTAACAAATTCAGCAATTACTCTTTACTTAGATGACATGTTGGGGTTCTTTGGAGATATACTGTTCCAACAAGCCTGCTTGATCAATTTCCAAAGAAGAATGTCAAAATTATTCAGCAAAATAAGATTTTCTTATCAAAGTGATCAAATGTTGTGTTGCAAAAATGAGTACACCCTCCTGAAAGTTACTAAAAAAAACTGTGTATAGGTTTAAGGCTATTTTTGATCAACAGGCAAGTATATTGAACCAAAACTTTTAAAGACAAGTAATTTCCTGACAATTAAAAGTGTTACATAGTCCTCTGAATCATACTCAGACTTAATGCTGGCAGCAGTGGAACCAGTTGGGAGAGAACTGCTAGGTGACTTATTCCTTAGCATAAGAGGACAATGGTACAAGAGGAATACCAAATTATTGTTTTAAGTGTGAAAATATAGCAGAAGTAGCACCGACATTCAAAAACAATGGACTTGTGACAAGGCTCTTGAAATAATCAGGTCTTCACTTTAAGTTTTCATTTAGTGATAAGTGAATTTTTGCTAGAAAAAGAGCAGGAGAAATAACATGCAAGTGTCTCAGAGCCGGCAAAAGCTATGAAAAGAGTGACACTTTATCTCACAGAGTATGACGCAGCCTGCAGAAGTGACATGCATGGTTGTTGTCACCACTAGAATTACCCTACTGTAGCCAAAGCAAAATAAACATTTACATTTACATTTATGCATTTAGCAGACGCTTTTATCCAAAGCGACTTACAGTGCATTCAGGCTACACATTTTTTTTTATCAGTATGTGTGTTCCCTGGGAATCGAACCCACGACCTTTTGCGCTGCTAACGCAATGCTCTACCACTGAGCCACAGGAACACTCATTTAACCTTTTAAACTCATTTAACCTCTTCCAAGGCCCATATCTGCAAAATAGAGACTTCTGGGAATCAATACTCTGGTCTCAAGAGACCAAGTCAATCATTTAGGATCCAAAAGCATCCACAATGTTCTGGTGTTGCTAGAGGAGGAGTACAGTGAGAAGTGCTTGGTACCCACAGTGACGTTCAGTGGTAGTAAAGCTCTTCTATAGGGATGAATGAGTGCTGAAGGTGTGAGGGAGTTGTGCTTTATCAACGCTGTCATGAATATATACAGCAGTATACTTAAAGTTCTGGAGGACATACTACGTACTAGAATATTATACATTTGCTGAATTAAATCTAGGGTGTACTGATTTCTGCAATCCTTCATTTAAACAAAATTGGCTAATTTACTTATCTTACAGAAAATATTGGCATATATTTTGTTGTTTATATTAAGTATGTTTAATACATTTCAATTTTGCCATCTTTCCATTAATTATATTAGTAATCATGAAGAAAATATTTTTTTTATATTTATTCAGAGGGTGTACTCATTTATGCTGTCCACTGTATATAATTTTTGCTTTTTTATGTCATAATTTCAACCATTAACAGTGCCCTCCACTAATATTGGCACCCTTGATAAATATGAGCAAAGGCGGCTGTGAAAATAAATCTGCATTGTTTATCCTTTTGATCTTTCACTCAAAAAATTCACAAAATACTAACCTATCATTGAAGTAAAACAATTGAAAGTGGGGAGAAAATCTCATGATGAAATAAATGTTTTTCTCCAATGAATGTTGGCCACAATTATTGGCACCCCTAGAAATTCTTATGAGTAAAATATCTCTGAAGTATATCCCATTCATATTTACATTTTTTAGCACACCACGGTGACTAGGAGCATGAAATTGTCCAGCCATGACTTTCTGTTCCACAGGATTATAAATATGAGGAACACAAAGACCAAATTCCCTTAATCATCCATCACAATGAGTAAAACCTAAGAATATAGTTCTGATGTGAAGAACAAGATTGTTGAGCTTCACAAAATAGAAAGTGGTTGTAAGAAAAGAGTTAAAACATTGAAAATCTCCATTCCCACATCAGGGTAATAATTAAGAGGTTCCAATCAACTAAAGATGTTAAAAATCTGCCTGAAAGAGGACGCGTGTCTATATCGTCCTAATGCACGGTGAGGAGGACAGTTTGAGTGGCCAAAGACTCTCCAAGGATCACAGCTGGAGAATTGCAGAGATTAGTTGAGTCTCGGGGTCAGAAACCTAAAAAAAAAAAATTAAACATTCCCTACATCACCACATGTTGTTCGGGAGGGTTTCAAGAACAATTGTCCTCACTCATCCAAAAACAAACTTCAGCAAATTCAGTTGTCAGACACGACTGGAACTTCAAATGGCACTGGCTTCTATTGTCAGATGAAACTGAAAAAGCTTTTTGGCAGCAAACCCACCAGATGAGTTTAGTACAAACAGGGATAAAAAAGTGCCCCATGTCCACGGTTAAATATACTGCTGGATCTTTAATGTTGTGGGCCTGTTTTTCTGCCAGAGGTCCTGAACATCTTGTTCAGATGCATGGCATCATGGATTCTATCAAATACCAACAGATAAAAAAATCAAAACCTGACTGCCTCTGTTAGAAATCTTATAATGGGCCGTGCTTGGATCTTCCACCAGGACAACAATCCAAAACAAACATCAAAATAAACACAAAAATGGGTCACTGAGCACAAAATGAATATTTTACCATTGCTGTCTCGTTTCTCTGACCTGAACCCTACAGAAAATGAGTGAGGTGAACTGAAGAGAAGAAGTACTAACATGGAGCTGTGAATCTGAAGGATCTGGAGAGATTCTGTATGAAGGAATGGTCTCTGATCTCTTGTCAGGTGTTCTCCAAACTCTTCAGGCATTATAGGAGAAAACTCAGAGCTGTTATCTTGGGAAAAGGACGTTGCAATAATTGTGGCCAACATGAAATAGTGAAAGCATTTATTTCACAATGAGATCCCCCGCCCCACTTTCAATTGTTTTACTTCAATGAAAGGTTGGAATTTTGTGAATTTTTTGAGTAAAAGATAAAAAGGATAAACAATGCAGATTTATTTTCACAGCCGCCTTTGCTCATATTTACCAAGGGTGCCAATATTAGTGGAAGGCACTGTATGTCATAATCATAATTTACCAAAGCATCATTTTTTCTTCTTATTATTATATATTTTTATTTAATTTTTATTGTATTGTATTTTACTTTATTACTTTATTTTATTTTTTTGTGGCATAAATGGGCTTCAGTGTCGATCGCAGACATTATATAATTGATTAAATAAATAATTTTATTATTTACAATTATAAATAATAAAAAAACTGCATATTTGTAGCTGCGCTCATCTACGGTCCTCGATACATACAATAAACTTTAGTTAACATTAGCCAAGGCATTCACTAACATTAACAATATGGAATACATTTATTACAGTATTAATTAATCGTTGTTAATGTTTGTCAACATTTTGTTAGCTCAGGTACAGTTAACAGATAAAACTTTCAATTTAAATAATATATTAGTAAATGTTGAAATTAAAATTAATGTTAATCAATGCTTTAGAAGTAATGTGTATTGAATCTTTGTGCTGTATTTTCTGTTGCCAATTTGATATGCAGTTTTCATACGCTACACTTTGCCCACCTGGTTTTATGTAGCCTCACCCACTTAAACACTTCTGGCCTCGCTCCTGGTCCAGATGAGATATCTGTGCTAATCATCATTTACATTATCAGTCATAAAACTCTTCTTTCTCCTTCTACAGAAGAACATGAACTCAGTGAGTTTTCTGCTGGTTTTCTTACTGACTTACATTGTAGGAAGTCTTTCCTGGTCCTGGGAACAATGCTGGTCAATGTGACTGTGGAAATCAACAGACATGAACAGTGTGATTCTCATGATCCTGCATCCATTCCTAACACATTCTAATATGATGTTCTCCATGATATGAGATGATGATGGACTCGTTTCTGGGAGCAGATGAATCTCCAGGACTTTACCTCTGTCTGAGATCTTCTTGAGCTCCTCTTTGCAGAAATCCTCCAGTTTGTCTCTCAGCTGATGGACAGATTCTCTCAGATCATCAAAAGAGACGAGAGAACTGAAGAGATCATCATTTACGTCTGTAGATTCAGGAGGTGCTGAGAGAGACTGGAAACTCTACAGAAAACAGAAATCAAAACTTATCAGCTCCACACTTCACCCAATAACCTGCTCCAACATCAGATTTGACTCGACTGATCTTTAGTAACTCAATCCAGCACTTTCACAGCATCAGCTTCATTAAATCATATTCATTAAATCCCATTAGAGCTACATATTCTAGTATTTGACACTTATACTCTATGTGAACTTTCTAGGAAATAGTTTGGATGATAAAACATCTGCTAAGAACATAAATGTCCATCTAACAGCTTAAGCACATCAATATTTTCTCATTGTAGGGTTGAGTATATATGCTCAGGAAAAGCAGCTCAAAGGCTATGATTAGATTGACCATTATTTATAACTTTAGAGACACTGAAACTTCACAAGGACCCTTAAGACATGCTCAGGTTTGGTTTGGTTTCAATACACTGAAGCATTACTAATAAACAGCTTCACTTCATGTTTGGGGTCTTCATGGTCAAATTCATCACTGTGCTACAGGCAAATAAAACTCAATTTTATCAGGTTTGTGGATCACCTGATCCAATTTTGATGAACGTAACTCAGAATTGGTATCGAATGATTTCACCATGACGTAAGGAAGGAAAAATGCTGAAATGTTAGTGAAGTTTTGAACTGTTGGTGGCGCTAGTGGTGTTTGACAGCTAAATATATCTTCCAGAAGAAAGAGCTCAGAGAAATGAATCCTAAGAGATTTCCAGAGCTGAAAGACATTTGTAAGCGGCGTCTCTTTCAGAAGAAGATGATCAGATGAGAGTCTGACTGATGATTATATAATAAGACACTCATGAAATGTTTCTCTGTGAGTCTTCTGTCACAGCAGGATCTGCTCAAGTCCACTATGATCCTGTTCTTCTAGATCTGTGTTACCTGCAGGAACTGGATGTGATCCTGTGTGTGTGAAAGCTGCTCCAGCTCAGCGTCTCTCCTCCTCAGATCATTAATCTCCTGCTCCAGTCGCTCCAGTCGTCCTTCAGCTCGACTCACTGCTTGCTTTTCCTGATCTCTGATCAGCCATATCAGCTCAGAGCGGCTTCCCTCAATGGAGCGGATGAGCTCAGTAAAGATCCTCTCACTGTCCTCCACTGCTGTCTGTGCAGTGCGCTGTTAGGACACACAGTGATTCAGGCTTCAGTGAGTCTGAACTGAGACTGAGACAAACTTCTCTTCTTCTCCAGACTCACCTTATGAGACACCACAGTCTCTCTCAGCTGCTGGAGATCTTTCTCTCTCTGCTGGATTCTCTGCTGGAGCGTCTTCTGCATCTCCTTCAGCTGCTTCTGCAGGACAAACAGATGATAGTGAATCTCACAGAAAACTACTGGCACTAAATCATCATGTGAACAGATGAATCCAGTAAAAGTGGAGCTGATAACTAATGGCTGTAGGTTCAAACTCCAGAAGTGATGATCGATTACAATCATCATAGATTAACTAATTAAAAAAATTAAGACCTGTTTCACACTGCAAGACTACGTATAGTGAAAGTGAAACTGACACAGACGAAGAGCTTCACACTGACAGTGTTTCTGTGTAATTAAGCTGTGGCTCTACACAGAAAATAAACATACTATTGGATCACTACACTGAATATTAACTTGATCTCTAGTTTTAAATACCTGTTTCTCTGTCCTCTGGTCTGCAGCTGGTATAATGTCATGGTTTTTATGTTCAATAATCGTACACAGCACACATATACATTTCTGATCAGTGCGACAGAAAACCTCGAAGAGCTTCTCATGTTTCTGGCAGATCATCTCCTGCAGTCGTCCAGTGGCTTCAGTCACTTTGTGTGGTTTACGTGAATGAAACTCCTCATGACGGTCAAAATGAGTTTGACAATAAGACTCCAGACACACCAGACAGGACTTGACAGCTTTGTATTTTCTTCCAGTACAGACGTCACACTGCACATCTCCAGCTTCAGCGTAACAGTCCGCAGAGAGTTTGGTCTTCTTCAGTTTCTCCACCACTTCAGCCAGCATGGTGTTTCTAGCTAAAGCAGGTCTTGGACTGAAAGTCTGTCTGCACTGAGGGCAGCTGTAGACTCTCATCTGATCCTCCTGATCCCAGCAGTCTGTAATACAGCTCTTACAGTAACTGTGTCCACAGGGAATGGCCACTGGATCCTTCAGGAGATCCAGACACACTGGACACGAGAACTCATCCTGAGAAACTCTAGCTTCTGCCATTTTACTGCATGAATACAGAGACACAAACACACAACAGCTCAATTACACTTCAGTTTCTCTTTCCCCGAACTCATGTGATTCCTGTTTCCTGGTTCTGTGCTTGAGTCACGTGAGGTTTGTCTGTGAGTCTGTAAAGTATGTTCCTCATTCCTGCTCCTGTGGAGTCTCTCTCTCTCTCTCTCTCACACACACACACACACAAGTGCAGTATGCAGTACATCAAGGCTCAGTACCAGGACCCTTACTTTTCACGCTTTACATGTTACCCTTGGGAGATATCATCAGGAGACATGGTGTCACTCAGCTCTATACTTCGCGACCCGATGAAACACACCAATTTGCAAAACTAACGCAATGCATAATTGATATAAAAAAAACTGGATGACTAGTAATTTCTTACTGCTAAATTCTGAAAAAACAGAGGTGTTAATTATCAGAACAAAAACAGCCACATGTAATAACTTAAAACACTGTCTAACACTTGATGGCTGCTCTGTCGATTCTTTATCATCAGTCAGGAACCTAGGTGTGCTATTTAATAGTAATCTCTCCTTTGACACGTTTCTAGCATCTTTAAAACTGCATTTTTTTATCTTAAAAATATATCTAAATTGCGACCTATGCTCTCTAAGTCAAATGCAGAAACGTTATTTCATGCGTTTATGACCTCAAGGTTAGATTATTGTAATGCTTTATTGGGTGGTTGTTCTGCACGCTTAATAAATAAACTCCAGATGGTCCAAAATGCAGCAGCTAGAGTTCTTACTAGAACCAGAAGTATGAGCACATTAGCCCGGTTCTGTCAACACTGCACTGGCTCCCTACTAAACATCGTATAGATTTTAATATCTTGTTAATCACTTATAAAGCCCTGAATGGTTTAGCTCCTCAGTACTTGAGTGAGCTCTTATCGCATTATAGTCCTTCACGTCCGCTGCGTTCTCAAAACTCTGGCCGTTTGATAATACCAAGAATATCAAAATCAACTGCGGGCGGCAGATCTTTTTCCTATTTAGCTCCCAAACTCTGGAACAATCTATCTAACACTGTTCGGGAGGCAGACACACTCTGCCAGTTTAAATCTAGATTAAAGACCCATCTCTTTAACCTGGCGTACACATAACACACTAATACACTTCTATTATTCAAATCCGTTAAAGGATTGTTAGACTGCATAAATTATGGGAACACTTCCCATAACACCTGATGTACTTGTTACATCGTAAGAAGAATGGCATCTACGCTAATATTAGTCTGTTTCTTTCTTATTCCGAGGTCACTGCAGTCACCAGATCAGATGCTGGATCAGCACCTAGAGACGACCTCTACAGCCCTAAACGTCAGCGGAGACCAGGACACCTAGATGACCCCCAGAGACTGACCCCCAGTGAAGACCCCGTCTCCTAGTGTCACAAACAGAGGCGGAAACAACAGGTAAGTGAAACAACAGGATGATTTATTGAAAAGAGGATGCTGATCGTGTGGAGAGACTGGCAGGTAAGGAATCCGGAGAGTGAAACAGTTCTAATGGGTCTTAGCTGTAAACTGATATGAGTCCTTCTTTGCAGGATCGGAGGAGAGCGGGAACCAGGAACAAACTAGGAACTTTGACGGAGAAACGCAGGAGGATCGCTGGAGAATCTGGAAGGGAAGTAGCACAGGTAAGTATAGCTGGGTCTGATGACTGTTCAAGGTCGTGAACAGGAGACTGGACGGTGAGTGTCTGTGGGAAGCGTGTATTTGAAGGGGAGCTGATGAGTGCTGATGAGTGACTGCAGGTGCGGGTGATCAGAAGACAGGTGATTGTGATCTGGTGATTGTTGTGGCCGGTGACTGTGACTGCCCACGCAGGAAAAAAATTACCTGGGTCTCAGGCTGAACTCAGACCTGTATCAGGCGTTTCTATAAGAGGCGCGCATCAGGTCAATTCATGGTTGTCTCTCCCATTAAAAAGTCCCATTCAGACTATGTTTGCGTCTTCTAGGCCTGATGGCCTCGGCAGTATCTGTCATCCCGTTGGGACTGTTGTGAATGAGAGAGTTTCAATGCTGGGTAGCGGCACTGCGCTTATGTCCGAAGCGCCACCTCAACCGCAAAGTGATGGTGTCATCACATTGCTTTTCTCGAATCAGGGACTCCACTGGGAGCTATTTATCTGAGAAAAGTGGTAACGACGGATGCGTCTCTCACAGTGTGCGAGGGCAGAATAGCGAAAGGAAAATGGCCCGTCTCGCTACGGAACGCACACAAAAACTTCCTGGAACTGTTAACAGTGTTTCTAGCATTGAAACATTTCATGCAGTTCCTACGGAATCACCACGTTTTGGTCAGATCGGACAACACAACGGCGGTGGCATATATAAATCGCCAAGGGGGAACACGTTCTCCCCAGCTTCACAGTCTAGCACGAAAACTCATTGTGTGGGGCTTGAAGCATTTTCATTCATTACGAGCGACTCATGTCCCGGGAGTAATGAATGTGGGGGCAGATCTCCTGTCCAGGGGGAATCCTCTGTACGGAGAATGGACTCTCCACCCTCAGGTAGTGAACCAGTTGTGGGAGAGGTTCGGCCGAGCTGCTGTAGATCTCTTCGCCTCACACGAAAATACCCATTGCCCTCTATTCTTTTCTCTGGCGAGAGGGTGCACTGATGGGTGTGGATGCTTTGGCTCACCCGTGGCCAAACGTACTGCTTTACGCGTTTCCTCCTCTGAGTCTGATCGTACCAACTCTAAAAAGAGTAAGAGAGTGCGGTCACTCAGTAATACTGATCGCTCCGAACTGGCCAGGGTCGTTGTGGCTAACGGAGATAATCCAGCTCCTGCGCGATCGGCCCTGGCCTCTACCGTTGCGCAGAGACCTCCTCTCACAAGCGCACGGAGAGATTTTTCATCCGGCACCGGACAAAGTGGCTCTTTGGGCCTGGCCCGTGAGAGGTTGAATTTAAGTATTACGGGTTTGCCTCTGAGGGTGATTGAAACAATTCAAAATGCGAGAGCGGCTTCGACGTGCTCTGCATATGATAGGAAATGGAATGTATTTGAGTTATGGTGCGCGCAAAGGCAAATTGTACCTTTTCAATGTTCAGTGGCAGAGGTGTTGTGTTTAGCCAAGGGCAGAGCCTTCTCTACCATTAAGGTTTATCTTGCTGCAATTTCTGCCACCTCGTGGGCGTTGTTTAAGGGCGTTTCAATTCAGGACATTTGTGCGGTGGCCAGCTGGGCTTCGCCACACGCTTTTGTCAGATTTTATAGGCTGGATGTTACAGAGCCTTCGTTGGCTCATTCCGTCCTGAGAGTGTATTTTTTTTAAAAAAAACACCTTATTTGGTTGTTTTTCTTTCACATGTCTCCATTCTATTCTGTGAATAATACATGGAGGGCTTGTGTTATTATGTTATCAAACATTACTGAGTTGGTTGGCATGCCTGCTTCGGACAGCATATCTGCAATACGGGAGTTGTCTATATCCCATAGTGAGATACCGAACTAATGTTTGAAAGAGAACGTTAGGTTACTCACGTAACCCCGGTTCTCTGATAACATGAGTCAGAGCATGTGAGCGGAGCTGAGAATTTCCGCTCCCCGCTCACGTGAGTGTTCGCTCCCCCGCTCAAAGTCACACCAGACCGCTCCGCTCAATTCCGCTCACCTACAATTTCATCCCGCTCCGGTGAAATCGCTCCACGCTCGCTCACATTTAAAATTCCTCTGCATGCCTAACACCTGTCGTTTTCAACCGAAGCCTTACGCCTGGGACATACTGTCTGCGTGGCGGACGTGGAGCGGGATTGTTGCGTAACTGAAAACAGTTGGAAAAATCCGCTTCGCCTCTATTGTCGTGGGGCCGCGGTTGCGGTGTGGTTGGACCACGCACCTGTTACCTGCATATTCCGCAGGCAGTGTGGCTGCTCTAATCTGTTAACATAGGCGCGGAAAGGAAAATCAACACACAGCAAACCCGCTCCGCGACGCGTCCGCCACGCAGCCTATATCCTATAAACAACTCACAGCAACATCAGTCAAAATAGAACATATATTTATATCTCTTTCTCTATGAAATTAAAAATCATGGACAGGGTTAAGTAGGCTACTTTAAAATATTCGTATGACAAAACTTATTTAATTGATTATTAGCCAATATTTCCTATTTCAACCATATTCAAAATGCTCACGTTTTGCTCTGGCCTCTCCATGTTCTTCATGGTTCCGCATGATGTGTGTTTTTAGATTAAAATACGAATCCTTACTTACTGAAATCGTATCACCACATTCCTGATCGTCTTCAACATCGTTATCATCTATTTTTTTGACAGGAATTGTGCACCTGTATGACCTGTCGGTTTGCTTTTGGAAATATTTCACGAACTCCATCTCTCCTTCACAACGAATGATTTTTGAAGTGTAGGCTGACAGATTTGTTAATTGTTGAAGGCACAGGTGAATTCTGGGTGGATTTGTGCATGCCCTAGACTCGTGGTGTGAGCGGTATCGGAGCGGAACCGGAGCGAGACAGAGCGATCGCTCCGGCCTTTGGATAAAACCCCGCTCCGCGCTCCGACTATATTTCGCACGCTCCGCTCCGCGCTCGCTCCACGCTCCGCTCCGCTCACATGCTCTGACATGAGTGAGGTATCTCACCACACTTGCAGCAGCACGGGGAAGAGATATGCTGAGAATGAGGTAGGGACCGTTATGCCTAGTTCACACTGCACGATTTTAGCCCGATTTTTCACTCGCCGACAGGTTTTGATGAATCGCCGACAAATGCCCGAGATCGGAGGTAAATCGGAGCTCGTTCCCGCGAGTGACAATCGTGCAGTGTGAATTATCAAAGACACGATCTGAGGGACTCGCCGACACGTCGCCGACGCCCACGAAATATTTGGCATGCTAAATATCTGGAGCTGTCGGCGATTCTCAATCCTGCTGTGTGAATGAGTTCTGACCGGTTCTGACTGAAAAATACATGGCGATGACCTACAGCCAAAGAGAGAGCACGATACAGAAGATGACCTACAGCCAATGAGAGAGCACGATACAGGTCAGAGGGAAGTTCCAGGAGGGATTTTTATTTTATTTTATTTTTTTGAAACAAAGCCAGCATTATAATATACAGAACAGGTAGCTACATGAAGATGAAGAAGGGGCTAGGGTTTTCCTGTAAATAATATTCTTCTATAAAGGACAAAATATTTATTGCATTTTTCTTTTTCATCACTTTGAGGGCTTTTATAGGCTATTAGAAATAAACGCATTATAAAATGCACAACACGTTGGTTTCACTTTCAAGTAGGCTAGATTTGTGTGTCTAAAAATGTCACAGCAGAAAACCTATGTTTAAGTCATCTTTATTAATTATTGTGTGTTCGTGGAGGACTTATAGAGCATAATATCAGCGTGATCTTGGTTATTTCCTCATCACTTCTCTCGTGCGTTTGGCTGTGTTTGCGGATCAGACAGAGTTGTCGGCGATTCTTCCTATTGTGAAATCGTGCGATGTGAACCCCCCTGTCGCGGATCCATCGTGCAATGTGAACACAGCAGAGACTGAATCCTACCCCAGACAGTCCTGCAGTGTGAACACAACGGCGATCCGACGAGTCTGAAAATCGTGCAGTGTGAACTCGGCATAATGCAGTGGTGTATATTGGGGAGGCGGGACTCCCTCATCTCTGTCGTGATTGGTCTGTCAGCCGACAGACGTTGTGTAATTGGTGCTTCCAGGATTGGTCACGCCCGAGGCGATTCCCATAGTGCCATCCCAGCAGGCACCAGACGTCTATGTAACGTCAGGTTGACGTTGGATTTTGGTTGAAAATGAAAATCGGGTTGACGTCAATATTTGACGTCAATTTGACGTTGGCTTAACGTTGGATTTTGGTTACACAACCTAAAAACAACCAAATCTCAACGTCAGCTGACGTCGGTATTGGACATCAATTTAACATTGATATTAGATGTTGGATTTACATTGAATTTTGGTCACCCGACGTCGCAACCAAAATTTAACCAAATATCAACGTCTTATCACGTCTGTTTTGTGCCTGCTGGGGTACCGCACTCGTGTTATCAGAGAACCGGGGTTACGTGAGTAACATAACGTTTCATGAAGGTACATTTAGGACTTTTAAGACCAAGTAACAAAAATGAGTAATTAATAAACGCAATAAATTGAATGGAGCACATGTCAGTGTAATTGTTTTGGATTAGCTTCAATTTTACATTATCTGCACATCTCGGCTCACAAACTGTGGAAAGTGCTGTTATTTGTGTCTTGTGTTCCAGCGCAAATGTCTAAAAGATCAATTTACTTAAGAAGTAATATAATATAAAATAAGAAGTCTTGTTTTATGAAAAAAAATGGAAGAAAATGAAGCGAGTTCATGATTTAAACAAGAACAAATATCAGCCAATGGGCTCAGAAAAATATTAGTTATTGTTTTAATTATTATTTTTTTCTAGAAAGACTTCAGACTTCAGTCTATCTTGATTTAACTTGATTTATTAATTTTTTAATGCAGTGACGTCATGAATGTAAGACTTTCTGCTCCGATGTGAGAACTTTTAAAGACGTGTGTGGAAAGACGAATACGTTTAACGCAGAAACCCTGATACTAGTACACACTATGCTAGTATACACACTATGCTAGACTAGTATACACACTATGCTAGTATGCTGAGTACAGCTGGTGCGTCGCCACGCTCGCGTGTCACCGGTGAGTGACGTCAGAGCGGCGACGTGTCAGTCATGGCTGCCGATATAACATTATTATTCAAAGCGAGCGTGAAAACAGTGAAAACTCGTAATAAAGCGCTCGGATTGATCGATTCCTCCATCAGAGACGAGCCCAGGGAAGCGAAGAGAGCCAGGCCGAGAGAGAGAGACAGCTTCGGCGGCAGAGCCAGAGAAGTGGTCAGATATATACATATATATAACAACATATACATGACGCGAGTATATAACACAGTCGTTTGAGCTTCTGTTGAGACACAAACATATCATATACACACATTTTTGGCACTTTCTGTGTAATATAGTAATATAATCAGTCAAATGAGGGGTGATTATGTGAGCTGTGTAATAAAACAATGTGTTATTAAAGGGACAGTTCACTCAGAAATCATCATTCTGTTATAACAACAATGTTATTGTTTTGGTCATTTAATGGAAGTTTAGTAACTCAAAATATGTTTTTTGTGACCAGCAGATGTAATAATGTCTAACAGGTTTGAATTATGATATTTGTGAGTGCTTTAAACATTAATAATGAGTGATCGTTAGAGATTTAACAGTCTTATCATAATTATAGTGATTAAAATGATCACGGTTATCATGATAAATGTGCTGAGATGTTCAAAAAGTACATCATTTCACCATGTTTTGTATTTAAAATCAACAAATAATGCATTAAATTACTTTTTGTTTGCATAAACGCTAAAACAATAACATTAGCAGTGATGTGTGGGTTTTAAATGACATTAATAACATGTTCAAATAAAATAGTAAACCTCACATTTCAGGCTTTAAGTAAAGAAAAGGTTAATTTAGAATATATGTATTTTATCCGCTCTATTAATAATTCTAGATACCTTATATAAGGCTCTGTGATGCAGTAAACTCGGACTGAATCCAGTCATAAAAACTGAATTTACAGTTTAATGTCACGGAGTTTGTCAAAGTTTGGATGAATTAATCAAAAGCAGGTCACTTAAATCAAATGGTGATCTGGACTAGTATCTGATGTGAATCTGAATCCTGCATGTGTCTCTGTGTGAATGGAGCAGGGTTTTGTTTACTACATACACAGAGCGCGTGATTTCAGCGTCTGACGTCTCAATGAAGACATAAATACATCAACAATATCTCCAAAACTGATCAAAACCAGCATTTTACCATTTCATTTGAGTAAAACTAGTCATATCATATACACACAGAACTTTACTCGGCAACCCGTCAAAATAAAAGTCCTGTTTAACTTGAAGACATTGTGTCAGAAATAGCTATATTACTATTATTTACTAGAATGAACGTAATACTACTACTACTGTTGAAAAATAATAACACTTTATTTATTTTTTAAAGAAATAATCACAAAATATTTTAGTTTTAATAGTTAATCCACTTTGTGCCAATTTAAATGTTTAATTTTCATTAATTAAAATATTTATTAAATCAATGTTTTATGGCTTCATCTGATAATCAGTAAAATTTAAATACACAACACAGAATTTCTGAGGGGGGGGGGGCATTTCATAAGCTACTGTATGAATAAATAATAGTTTGTATGCATTCAAATAATTAGACGCTAAAACACAGAATTTGATAACAATAAAACATTTCATACGAGCCTAAACATGTCATTTTTGTTTAATAAATTAATGTTAAATTGCATAAGTTTCATGATTTTAATTAATTAGACATGATTTTTGATTAATACAATTTAATTTGACCATTAAAAAGGAGTCCAGAAAAATTAAAACGGAAAAAAACTGAATTTAGAAAAAAATAAAATGAATTTTGGGAAAAAATAAAATTGAATTTGGGGGAAAATTAAATAGAATTTTGAAAAAAATAAAATGGAATTTGGGGAAAAATTAAATAGAATTGGGGGGGGGGATTAAATAGAATTTCGGGGGAATTAAATAGAATTTTGGGAAAAAATAAAATGGAATTTGGGGGAAAAAAATAAAATGGAATTTTGGGGAAAAAATAAAATGGAATTTGGGGGAAAAAAATAAAATGGAATTTTGGGGAAAAATAAAATAGAATAAAAAAAAGGAATTTGTGAAAAAATAAAACGGATGTCATAGGGCCCTAATTATGTGAGTTGTTTAAATGTGTATAATCCACACAAGCTTGTTTTCATCACAGTCTGAAGGTGAG
>JALXFT010004123.1:170000-200000 GCA_023376895.1 Aspiorhynchus laticeps
TGAGAGAGGTCAGCGAGAGGTCAGCGAGAGGTCAGAGGGAGAGGTCAGCGAGAGAGGTCAGAGCGAGAGGTCAGCGAGAGAGGACAGCGAGAGAGGTCAGCGAGAGAGGACAGCGAGAGAGGACAGCGAGAGAGGTCAGCGAGAGAGGTCAGAGCGAGAGGACAGCGAGAGAGGACAGCGAGAGAGGTCAGCGAGAGGTCAGCGGGAGAGGTCCGCGAGAGAGGTCAGTGAGAGCTCCGCGAGAGGTCAGCGAGAGGTCAGCGCTCACCGCAGGTCTGGCAGCTGTAGGGTTTGTCTCCGCTGTGTCTCAGCTTGTGTTTGAACAGCTTCCGCTGCATGTTGAAGGATTTCCCGCACTGCTCGCAGGTGAACTCCGTCTCCGTGCTGTGCGTCTTCTTGTGCTCCTTCAGGTTGCTGAAGTTGCTGAAGCCTGCGGGACAGAAGCAGAGGTCAGCATGTCTCTCTCTCTCTCTCTCTCAGTGTGTGACGGAGCTCACCTCGTCCGCAGATGTCACACAGGTGCGGCCGCGCTCCCGAGTGGATGATGATGTGCCGCTGGACGTCTCCGGACGCTGCGAAGCTAAAGCACAGAGAGAGTCATCACAACAGCTGTGTTATATCACACGCTCTCTGAAATGGTATGTTTATATATGCAAATGATGCATTATCTAATTAAATATGCACAGAGTTGCATTCATTTCCAGCACATAAATCTAAACACTGGATAAAATCAGGTTCATAATTCTGGTCTGGTTTTGTCGTTATATTAGAGTTAAAGTTTTTTTTGGATTTCTCTCTTTATCACTCCATAAATCAGAAAATACTGTCAGAAAACAAACATTTTCACCATGTTTTCTGGAGTAATGTTGTATAAATCAGTGTGAATGATATAAGAACAAACTTTCAGAACACAGAGGAATAAAACTGTGAAGTTCAGTGTTTAAAGATTGAAATCTACAGACACAAATAGATAAAGTGCGATAGAATAAACTCTTAAATAGAGCTGCATGATTGTGGATAAACTGAGAATCATGATTTATTATTTTTTTTAAACAGATCACCGTAAATACTTCACTTGTTTTATTACTGAATGAATCAGTGTTTTGAACAAATCTCTTGAATGAATGATTCACTGAATCATTACTGAATGAATCATCAGTCTGGTTTAGTCTGGTCTGGTGTGGTCTGGTCTGGTCTGCGTCTAGTCTGGTTTAGTCTAGTCTGCGTGTAGTCTGGTCTGGTTTAGTCTGGTGTAGGCTGATGTAGTCTAGTCTGGTTTGGTCTGGTCTAGTCTGGTGTGTGGTGTGGTCTGGTCTAGTCTGGTGTGGTCTGGTCTAGTCTGGTGTGGTCTGGTTTAGTCTGGTGTGGTCTGGTTTAGTCTGGTCTGGTCTAGTCTGCGTGTAGTCTGGTCTAGTCTGGTTTGGTCTGGTCTGGTGTGGTCTGGTCTAGTCTGGTTTGGTCTAGTCTGGTGTGGTCTGGTCTAGTCTGGTGTGGTCTGGTTTAGTCTGGTGTGGTCTGGTCTGGTGTGGTCTGGTGTAGTCTGGTCTGGTTTAGTCTGGTGTGGTCTGGTCTAGTCTAGTCTGGTGTGGTCTGGCCTAGTCTGTTCTGGTTTAGTCTGGTCTAGTCTAGTCTGGTGTGGTCTGGTCTAGTCTGGTGTGGTCTGGCCTAGTCTGTTCTGGTTTAGTCTGGTGTGGTCTGGTGTAGTCTGGTCTGGTTTAGTCTGGTGTGGTCTGGTCTAGTCTAGTCTGGTGTGGTCTGGCCTAGTCTGTTCTGGTTTAGTCTGGTGTGGTCTGGTGTAGTCTGGTCTGGTTTAGTTTGGTGTGGTCTGGTTTAGTCTGGTCTAGTTTAGTCTGGTTGAGTCTGGTCTAGTCTGGTGTAGTCTGGTCTGGTCTAGTCTAGTGTAGTCTGGTCTAGTCTGTTCTGGTTTAGTCTGGTGTGGTCTGGTGTAGTCTGGTCTGGTTTGGTCTGGTTTAGTCTGGTGTGGTCTGGCCTAGTCTGTTCTGGTTTAGTCTGGTGTGGTCTGGTGTAGTCTGGTCTGGTTTGGTCTGGTTTAGTCTGGTCTGGTTTAGTCTGGTGTGGTCTGGTTTAGTCTGGTCTGGTCTGGTCTAGTTTAGTCTGGTTGAGTCTGGTCTAGTCTGGTGTAGTCTGGTCTGGTCTAGTCTAGTGTAGTCTGGTCTAGTGTAGTCTGGTCTGGTCTGGGTGTTGGGTCGGACTCCTCTCTAACATGATGAACACTCACCTCTTCCCGCACAGCTCACAGATGTACGGCTTCTCTCCTGAATGTCTGCGCAGATGCGTCTGAAGGTTTCCCGCCTGCAAACACACGCAGACACATGAACGCATGCAGCAGGAACACATCAGACGTGTGTGTGTGTGTGTGTTTACATACCTGTGAGAATCCTTTCCCACACACATTACACTGGAACGGCTTCTCACCTGCAGAGAGAGAGACCACACAGTGAGTGTGTGAGGTGTGTGTGAGCTGTGAGTGAGTGTGTGTGTGTGTGTGTGTGTGAGTGTGTGTGTGTCTGACCTGTGTGTGAGCGCTTGTGCAGCTCCAGGTTGCTGGGATGTTTGAATGTCTTTCCACAAACCTCACAGCAGTACTTGTTCCCGCTGCTGACCTCTGACCTCTCGACAAGATCTCTCGGGTCGTCGGGCTCTGCCACAGGTGTCGTCTTCAGCTCGGACACTTCTGCTGGGTCAGAGGTCACGGCGAGTTCAGAGGCATGGGCGGGGCAAGTAGGCGTGGCCCCCCGTGGGTCGCAGTGCTCCGCCCCCTCGTCCTCCGCACTGACGTGTGAGCGCAGGTAGTTGAACTTCTTCAGGTAAACGGTTTTCTTCGGGCAGGATGCGCAGGTGGGCGGAGTCTGATCCACACGGGTGGGCGGAGTCAGAGCTGCGTGGGTGGGCGGGATCTGTGCTGCACGGGTAGGTGGAGTCTGAGCTGCATTGGTGGGCGGAGTCTGATCCACATGGGTGGGCGGAGCCAGAACTGCTCGGGTGGGTGGAGTCTGATCCACATGGGTGGGCGGAGCCAGAGCTGCTCAGGTGGGTGGAGTCTGATCCACAAGGGTGGGTGGAGTCTGTGCTGCACGGGTGGGTGGAGTCTGATCCACATGGGTGGGCGGAGCCAGAGCTGCTCGGGTGGGTGGAGTCTGATCCACAAGGGTGGGCGGAGTCAGAGCTATGTGGGTGGGCGGAGTCAGAGCTATGTGGGTGGGCGGAGTCAGAGCTATGTGGGTGGGCGGAGCCAGAGCTGCTCGGGTGGGTGGAGTCAGAGCTATGTGGGTGGGCGGAGCCAGAGCTGCTCGGGTGGGCGGAGTCAGAGCTATGTGGGTGGGCGAAACCAGAGCTATGTGGGTGGGCGGAGTCAGAGCTATGTGGGTGGGCGGAGCCAGAGCTGCTCGGGTGGGTGGAGTCTGCCGTGGGAACGCTGCTCTGGAGCGGCTCCTCCGGAGGGAAGCTGCAGCTCTGCTTCAGATACTGTCTGGTGTAGAAGTCCCTGAGCTTGTATCCGTGTGGCAGGGGCTTGTGCAGCTCCGCGTCTGCCGGTAACGATCCTCCCATCACGCAGTCCTGATCGTGAGCGTCGCCGGGCAGAGCGAGAGACGCGTCGCTCGACACGCAGGGCTTCAGGAACGACTGACACAGGTTCAGGATGTTCAACACCTGAAACACCGTCAGCATTTACACACATGATCAAGTCACGTGTATTTCTGTAGCACTTTCAATATTGATTTTAATCAGTTTAATAATACTCACAAAATTCGTATGAAACAAGTTCAATTACAGCTGCTCTGAATTTTTCCATTTCAATTTAAAGCAGCTCTTCAGAATACAATTGATTCAATTCAGTTAACTGATTCAGTTAGATATAAAGTTGATTCAGTTCAATTTTTGAATCAGTTCAGTTTAAAGTTGATTCAATTTGGATCAAAGATTATTTAATTCAGTTCAACAGTGATTCAATTCAGTTCATTTTTGAATAAATTCAAATTCAATTCAGTTCAATACCAGGGTGTCAACTGAAGTGTGTGTGAGTGTGAGTTTGTGTTTGTGTGTGAGTGTTTGTGTGTGAGTGTTTGAGTGTGTGTATGTCAGTGTTTGAGTGTGTGTGTGTATATGTGAGTGTTTGAGTGTGTGTGAGTGTGTGTGTGTGTATGTGAGTGTTTGAGTGTGTGTGTGTGTATGTGAGTGTTTGAGTGTGTGTGAGTGTGTGTATGTGAGTGTTTGAGTGTGTGTGAGTGTTTGAGTGTGTGTATGTGAGTGTTTGAGTGTGTGTATGTGAGTGTTTGAGTGTGTGTATGTGAGTGTTTGAGTGTGTGTGTGTATGTGAGTGTTTGAGTGTGTGTATGAGTGTGAGTGTTTGAGTGTGTGTATGAGTGTGTGTGTATGTGAGTGTTTGAGTGTGTGTGAGTGTTTGAGTGCGTGTGTGTGTTTGAGTGCGTGTGTGTGTTTGAGTGCGTGTGTGTTTGAGTGTGTGTATGTGAGTGTTTGAGTGTGTGTGTGTATGTGAGTGTTTGAGTGTGTGTGTGTGTGTGTGTATGTATGTGAGTGTTTGAGTGTGTGTGTGTGTGTGAGTGTTTGAGTGTGTGTGAGTGTGTGTGTATGTTAGTGTTTGTGAGTACGTGTTTGAGTGTGTGTATGAGTGTGTGTGCGTGTGTATGAGTGTGTGTGCGTGTGTATGAGTGTGTGTATGTTTGTGTGAGTGTGTGAGTATGTGAGTATGTGTTTGTGTATATGTGAGTGTTTGAGTGTGTGTGTGTTAGTGTGAATGTGTGTGTATGTGTGTGTATGTGAGTGTTTGAGTGTGTGCGAGTATGTGTGTGTATGTGAGTGTGAGTATGTGTTTGTGTGTGTGAGTGTGTGTGTGTTAGTGTTTGTGTGAGTGCGAGTGTGGGTATGTGTGTGTGCGAATGTGTGTATATGTGAGTGTGAGTGTGTATGTACGTGTGAGTATGTGTGTATATGTGAGTGTTTGTGTGTGTGTGTGTATTTGAGTGAGTGTATGTGTGTATTTGAGTGAGTGTGAGAGAGAGTGTGTGTGAGTGTACGTGTGTGTGTGTATATTTGAGTGAGTGTATGTGTGTTAGTGTGAATGTGTGTGTGTGTGTGTGTGTGTGTGTGTGTGTGTGTGTGTGTGTGTGTGTGTGTGTGTGTGTGTGTGTGTGACCTGCAGGCTCTGTCCGATCTCCATCAGCGCGTGCACGTTGTCCTGGTTGAGCTCCAGGTGTGAGGTGTACATGTAGTCCAGCAGCTGCCCGATGCCGCCCACGTCCTGGATGGCCAGGTGGAACACATCGCTCTTCTGCGCCGGAGAGTTCTGGAACAGAGACCTGCGGAGCACAGGTGCGTCCAGGTGAGAGCGAGCGGGAGCGCGCACGCCGCTGGACACTGACGTCACGCGGGCCTCACCTGAAGTGCGCGCTGAAGGCGGCGAGCACGTTCTTGTGCGCTTTGAAGCAGACGCCCTTCACCACCAGCACACAGTCACACAGCAGGCCCTGGTTGCGCTGCTCCTGCAGCTGCTGCAGCACGAACACGCTGTGGCTGCTCACGCTGTCCATCTGCGCATGCGCGGTCACGCTCTGTTAGTTCAGCGTTTCAGATCTCCAGCAGGATAATGTGAGGATTGGTTAGTTTCAGACTTATTAAATATCATTCATTGCCTCTGTGTAAAGGCGTTTGTGTCTATGTGATATAATTACTATAATAGTATAGTGAAAGCTACCCGTGTGTGTGTGTATAAAGCAGAATGAAGAAAGATTCTCTCATCTTACCTTTCATTCGGATAAACAGGGACTGGGCGCATGACGTCATTTCCGCTTTTCATAATAAAAGTCTTTTTTTTTCTTTTCTTTTTTTTTACGCGTTCCATTTTATTTTTAACGCAGATTATATATTCAGAATTATAAAATACACTTTATTATTGGTAGGTTAGGTTTTGTTTGAAAAAAAAAAAATCACCTTATACTGCGTTGTCGTGTATTATTTTTCCATATTCCATTTAGGGTCTATTAACTATTAAAAGCAATTTTTGTAAATTGAAATAAAGCGCAAATTAAATTAATTATAAATGTTAAACTTAAAGTAAACGAAAAGAGAATCGGCAACTAAATATGCGTTATATATTCAAACTAAATATGTTGAAGCACTAAAATTACTAAATAGAAATAAATAAAAAGCTATAATACTGTTTAAAAGCCCCCAACATTTAATAAAAATTACAAACGCGCATAACAATATTATATACATTAAAATTAAAAATATTAATTAAAAATACATCTAATTTTTTTTATATTCATTTTACCCTTATACAATCGTTTATTTATTTTCCTAAATCTCCGTTCTGTTGTTTTTTTTGTTCATGTGTTGGCGGAACTTTTATTTTTTCCTGTTTCCTGTTTCCGTTCAGAGCGAAAACAGACCGGCGCCGCACGTGTTTCTGTGGCAACGTGTGTGAAGACGCTCGCGCGCGTTTTAACTTTAAACAACGACAAGTTCAGGTAATACCGGAGCCTCGCTCGCGGAGATCAAGAGAACCGAGTCATCTGAGTGAGTCATTAACACGTGTGTGAAGCAGAGGATCACGGAGCAGCGTTATTAAGGTGCAGCATCACAGGTAACGTGGTCTAGCTCTGCACACAGCACGCGGTGAGGCTGAAGCGTGTGTTTTCTCGCAGGAGCAGCGGCTGGGCTTCAGGATGGTGGTCTTCACGTGTAGCGTCTGCGGAGAGTCTCTGAAGAAAGCTCAAGTGGAGAAACACCTGCTGAAGTGCCGCGCCTGTCAGGTTTTGTCCTGCATCGACTGCAACAAAGACTTCCGGTAGAGTTTCTCTGGTGGTCAGTGTGTGTGTGTGTGTGTGTGTGTGTGTGTGTGTGTGTGTGTGTGTGTGTGTGTGTGTGTGTGTGTGTGTGTGTGTGTGTGTGTGTGTGGGTGATGATGATGATGATGGTGAGTGTGTGTGTGGTGATGGTGAGTGTGTGTGTGATGATGGTAAGTGTGTGTTGTGATGATGGTAAGTGTGTGTTGTGATGATGGTAAGTGTGTGTTGTGATGATGGTAAGTGTGTGTTGTGATGATGGTGAGCGTGTGATGATGGTAAGTGTGTGTTGTGATGATGGTAAGTGTGTGTTGTGATGATGGTGAGCGTGTGATGATGGTAAGTGTGTGTTGTGATGATGGTAAGTGTGTGTTGTGATGATGGTAAGTGTGTGTTGTGATGATGGTAAGTGTGTGTTGTGATGATGGTAAGTGTGTGTTGTGATGATGGTAAGTGTGTGTTGTGATGATGGTAAGTGTGTGTTGTGATGATGGTAAGTGTGTGTTGTGATGATGGTGAGCGTGTGATGATGGTAAGTGTGTGTTGTGATGATGGTAAGTGTGTGTTGTGATGATGGTGAGCGTGTGATGATGGTAAGTGTGTGTTGTGATGATGGTAAGTGTTTGTTGTGATGATGGTGAGCGTGTGTTGATGGTAAGTGTGTGTTGTGATGATGGTAAGTGTTTGTTGTGATGATGGTGAGCGTGTGATGATGGTAAGTGTGTGTTGTGATGATGGTGAGCGTGTGTTGATGGTAAGTGTGTGTTGTGATGATGGTAAGTGTTTGTTGTGATGATGGTGAGCGTGTGTTGATGGTAAGTGTGTGTTGTGATGATGGTAAGTGTTTGTTGTGATGATGGTGAGCGTGTGATGATGGTAAGTGTGTGTTGTGATGATGGTGAGCGTGTGTTGATGGTAAGTGTGTGTTGTGATGATGGTAAGTGTGTGTTGTGATGATGGTGAGCGTGTGATGATGGTAAGTGTGTGTTGTGATGATGGTAAGTGTGTGTTGTGATGATGGTGAGCGTGTGTTGATGGTAAGTGTGTGTTGTGATGATGGTAAGTGTGTGTTGTGATGATGGTGAGCGTGTGATGATGAGCATGTGATGGTGAGCATGTGATGATGGTAAGCAGTGTTGGGGAGTAACTAGTTACATGTAACGGAATTACGTAATTTAATTACAAAATAAAAGTAATTGTAATCAGTTACAGTTACTGAGAAAAAAATTGTAATTAAATTACAGTTACTTATGAAAATGTTAAGGATTACAAGGGGGTTACATCTGATTTTTTTCACACACACTCCCACATACATTTAATTGATTTCTTTCATGAATTGCAGTGACTGCTCTAAAATATGAAACACCAATGTTTCAGAAGTTTATAACATGCTTATCCGATAACTCTTATATTTCCCATATGGGTTTTTGTATATGCTTTATTTTTTAAGATTAACTCTTTTTTTTTTTCTAAGGCATTGTTAGATCCAGTGTTTCCTGTCATAGCTATGCAAAGATTTGATTTCAAAAACAGTATCATAGCTATTTTTTATTTCTTGTTTCTTATTATTTCTTGTTATGATTTTACAAGGTGGTATGATTCATAGGGTCTTCTTGAAATGGTCTCAGTGGTCGTGTAAAACAACACCCTTTTTACCTTGTCAAAAACAGCTCTGTTCACAGTGACTCGATTCGGTGCATATCTCTTTACATGCTAATGAGCTCTGCTCACCCCGGCCCTCTCTTCTGAGGAAGTGATCCATCCTTGAGTTTTAACTTTTTAACAAAACCTGCCTTAAATTGTCCCTCATTCAGAAAATAGTCTGGAGTAAAATGATTTGCGCAGCCAGGCATAAACACATTTAGTGAAAGAGAAGTGAAGTGTGGCCAAGTATGGTGACCCATACTCAGAATTTGTGCTCTGCATTTAACCCATCCAAGTGCACACACACAGTAGTGAACACACACACACACACACACACCGTGAACACACACCCGAAGCAGTGGGCAGCCATATTGCTGCGGCGCCCGGGGAGCAGTTGGGGGTTTGGTGTCTTGCTCAAGGGTCTCACCTCAGTCATGGTATTGAAGGTGGAAGAGAGTGCTGGTTATTCACTCCAAAATCAAAATGGCTTGATAATTGAGACTGTTTAGGTTTTGGGGGATTAAAAAAAGGAGTGAATTTCTATCATTGTAGGGTGGTTGTGTCTACAAACTGCTAAGACACATTTATATGCAAATAAATATATTTTTTTCATTCAATGTCTCCTTTAAAATTAAAATATTATAATTTTAACTCAAGTGATGAAAGATTTTGAAAGTCTGACAGTAATCAGTGTTGAGCACTACTGTAAGGTTAACCCTGCCTGGTTAACATGTTTCAACATGATTAACAGTTGAAAACATTAGAAATTTAGAAAAGTAATCAAAAAGTAATCAAATGTAATCAGTTACATTACTTTAATAAAGTAATTGAAAAGTTACACTACTTATTACATTTTAAGTTGGGTAACTTGTAATCTGTAACCTATTACATTTCCAAAGTAACCTTCCCAACACTGATGGTAAGTGTGTGTTGTGATGATGGTGAGCGTGTGATGATGGTAAGTGTGTGTTGTGATGATGGTAAGTGTGTTATGTGATGATGGTGAGCGTGTGATGATGGTAAGTGTGTGTTGTGATGATGGTGAGCGTGTGATGATGGTAAGTGTGTGTTGTGATGATGGTAAGTGTGTGTTGTGATGATGGTGAGCGTATGATGATGGTAAGTGTGTGTTGTGATGATGGTAAGTGTGTTATGTGATGATGGTGAGCGTGTGATGATGGTAAGTGTGTGTTGTGATGATGGTGAGCGTGTGATGATGGTAAGTGTGTGTTGTGATGATGGTAAGTGTGTGTTGTGATGATGGTGAGCGTATGATGATGGTAAGTGTGTGTTGTGATGATGGTAAGTGTGTGTTGTGATGATGGTGAGCGTATGATGATGGTAAGTGTGTTGTGATGATGGTGAGCGTGTGATGATGGTAAGTGTGTGTTGTGATGATGGTGAGCGTGTGATGATGGTAAGTGTGTGTTGTGATGATGGTAAGTGTGTGTTGTGATGATGGTGAGCGTATGATGATGGTAAGTGTGTGTTGTGATGATGGTAAGTGTGTGTTGTGATGATGGTGAGTGTGTGTTGTGCTGATGGTGAGCGTGTGATGATGGTGAGCGTGTGATGATGGTAAGTGTGTGTTGTGATGATGGTGAGTGTGTGATGGTGAGCATGTGATGATGGTAAGTGTGTTTTGTGATGATGGTAAGTGTGTGTTGTGATGATGGTGAGCGTATGATGATGGTAAGTGTGTGTTGTGATGATGGTGAGCGTGTGTTGATGGTAAGTGTGTGTTGTGATGATGGTAAGTGTGTGTTGTGATGATGGTGAGCGTATGATGATGGTAAGTGTGTGTTGTGATGATGGTAAGTGTGTGTTGTGATGATGGTGAGCGTATGATGATGGTAAGTGTGTGTTGTGATGATGGTAAGTGTGTGTTGTGATGATGGTGAGCGTGTGATGATGGTAAGTGTGTGTTGTGATGATGGTGAGCGTGTGATGATGGTAAGTGTGTGTTGTGATGATGGTGAGCGTGTGATGATGGTAAGTGTGTGTTGTGATGATGGTGAGCGTATGATGATGGTAAGTGTGTGTTGTGATGATGGTAAGTGTGTGTTGTGATGATGGTGAGCGTATGATGATGGTAAGTGTGTGTTGTGATGATGGTAAGTGTGTGTTGTGATGATGGTGAGCGTATGATGATGGTAAGTGTGTGTTGTGATGATGGTAAGTGTGTTTTGTGATGATGGTGTGAGCGTGTGTTGATGGTAAGTGTGTGTTGTGATGATGGTAAGTGTGTGTTGTGATGATGGTGAGCGTATGATGATGGTAAGTGTGTGTTGTGATGATGGTGAGCGTGTGATGATGGTAAGTGTGTGTTGTGATGATGGTAAGTGTGTGTTGTGATGATGGTGAGCGTATGATGATGGTAAGTGTGTGTTGTGATGATGGTAAGTGTGTGTTGTGATGATGGTGAGCGTGTGATGATGGTAAGTGTGTGTTGTGATGGTGAGCATGTGATGATGGTAAGTGTGTTTTGTGATGATGGTGTGAGCGTGTGTTGATGGTAAGTGTGTGTTGTGATGATGGTGAGCGTATGATGATGGTAAGTGTGTGTTGTGATGATGGTAAGTGTGTGTTGTGATGATGCTGAGCCTGTGATGATGGTAAGTGTGTGTTGTGATGATGGTGAGTGTGTGATGTGATGGTGAGCTTCTGTGATGATGGTGAGAGTGTGTGGTGATGATGGTGAGTGTGTGTTGTGATGATGGTGAGTGTGTGATGTGATGGTGAGCGTGTGATGATGGTAAGTGTGTGTTGTGATGATGGTGAGTGTGTGATGTGATGGTGAGTGTGTGTGATGGTGAGAGTGTGTGGTGATGATGTGTGTATGTGTTTGTTCACAGGGGCGACGATTACAAGAACCACAACAAGTGCATCAGTGAAGACCAGAAGTACGGCGGTAAAGACTTCCAGGCGAAGGCGAAGAAGGGCGATGTGAAGCAGCAGCAATGGATTCAGGTGAGCGGAGCTGAACGTTTGTGAAGGTCTGATGGGTTCGTCTGGTCACTCACGCATCTGTTCTTCTTCTCCAGAGGATCCAGCAGGCCATGGAGCAGCCCGACGTTGATCCCAGTGTGTGGAAGGTCCTGCAGATGGTCAGTACTCACAATAACGTGCCACGCAAGAAAGCCAAGTTTGAGGTGAGAATCTGAGACTGCTGTGATTGAGATTCGTTCAGTCTGATGTTCGAGTGCTGAATCATTGGTTTGTTCACGTGCAGAACTGGATGAAGAACTGTATGAAGATCTACACCCCGTTTTTACTGGAGAAGGTCTGGGAGATTTGCTCAACGACTGCCGACAGTGTAAGTGTTTAACCTTCTTCAGCACCAGTTTACATCCAGATCGCATTTCACACCAACGTCAACAAAGAAGGCTGATGGTGGACATGTTTTAATGTTTCTGAAAGAAGTCTCTTCTGGTCAAGGCTGCATTTATTTGATAAAAGTACAGTAAAAACAGTGAAATGTTATTACAATGTAAAGCAGATGTTTTCTATGTGAATATGTGTTAAACTGTAATTTATTTCTGTGATTAAAGCTGTATTTTCAGCATCATTACTCCAGTCTTCAATGTCACATGATCTTCAGAAATCATAATAATATGCTGATTTGCTGCTAGATAATATTTCACTATTTTTACTGTATCTTTGGTCAAATAAATGCAACCTGGGTGAGCAGAAGAGACTCAAAAACATTAAAAAATCTAAATTATTCCAAGCTTTTGACTGGTAGTGTATATATTTATTATTCACATTATATTTTATTCATTTTTATTTTATTGTCTTTTTTTAAATAAATATTTTTTTTATTATTTCTGTGTATGGTAAGCTTATTTAAATAATGTGTGTGCAGCTGAAGTATTTTCATTCTCTGTTGTTTCATGTTTCAGAGCAGCACCCAAACCAAGCATCAGACGGCGAGTGAACGCGAGAAACGAAGCGACCCGAACGACGGCGCTGAGACTACCGAAAACAGTGATGAGCGGAAAAATAAGAAGAACAAGAGAAAGACTTCAGAGGAGCAGAACGGAGAAAACGCAGGCGAGAGCGAGCACAGGTAGTTGAACTTCGCCAGGTAAACGGGTTTCGTGGGTGGGCGGAGTCTGAGCTGCACGGGTGATGATGGTGAGCGTGTGTCATGATGATGGTGAGAGTGTGTGATGAAGATGGTGAGTGTGTATGGTGATGATGGTGAGCGTGGTGATGATGGTGAGAGTGTGGTGATGGTGAGTGTACGATGAAGATGATGATGGTGAATGTGTCGTGATGATGGTGAGAGTGTGTGGTGACGGTGAGTGTGTGGTGGTGATGGTGAGAGTGTGGTGATGGTGAGTGTACGATGAAGATGATGATGGTGAATGTGTCGTGATGATGGTGAGAGTGTGTGGTGACGGTGAGTGTGTGCGGTGATGATGGTGAGCATGTGGTGGTGATGGTGAGCGTGTGTGGTCGTGAGCGTGTGTGGTGATGATGGTGAGTGTGTGTGCGGGGATGATGGTGAGTGTGTGTGCGCGGTGATGATGGTGAGTGTGTGTGCGGTGATGATGGTGAGTGTGTGTGCGGTGATGATGGTGAGTGTGTGTGCGGTGATGATGGTGAGTGTGTGTGCGGTGATGATGGTGAGCGTGCGGGGTGATGATGGTGAGTGTGTGCGGTGATGATGGTGAGTGTGTGTGCGGTGATGATGGTGAGTGTGTGTGCGGTGATGATGGTGAGTGTGTGTGTGGTGGTGATGGTGAGAGAGTGTGCGGTGATGATGGTGAGCGTGCGGGGTGATGATGGTGAGTGTGTGCGGGGTGATGATGGTGAGTGTGTGCGGTGGTGATGGTGAGTGTGTGCGGTGGTGATGGTGAATGTGTGCGGGGTGATGATGGTGAGTGTGTGCGGTGGTGATGGTGAGTGTGTGCGGTGGTGATGGTGAGTGTGTGCGGTGGTGATGGTTGAGAGTGTGCGGTGGTGATGGTGAGAGTGTGCGGTGGTGATGGTGAGCGTGCGGGGTGATGATGGTGAGTGTGTGCGGGGTGATGATGGTGAGTGTGTGCGGGGTGATGATGGTGAGTGTGTGCGGTGGTGATGGTGAGAGTGCGGTGGTGATGGTTGAGTGTGCGGTGGTGATGGTTGTGAGTAGGGTTGTCACGGTACCAAAATTTCAGTATTCGGTACCGATATCAGTGAAAATCCACGGTTCTCGGTACCAATTTCGGTACCAAAGCAAAACACAAAAACATGCTAATTAAAAACATACTATTTTTATTAATAAAGTCAAACAAAAATAAAATGTAAAAAAATCAATGCCATTGTTTATATTTATTTAAAATTGTTTCAAGTTTTTTTCGCAAGTAATAAAGTATGAAAAACAGTAAACAAATTTCACCCAAATTTAATTTGTCTTTTAATTAATGAAATTTAAAAACATTGTAAATAAAGGGGATTTACTGTTAAAATTAAAATATGGAAGAAATATTGTGTGATTATTTCTTTCAAAATAAAGATGTATTAATTTTTTCAACAGTAGTAATAGTATCACATACATTCTACTAAATAATAGTAATATATTTCTGGCACAATGTCTTTTAAGTAAAAACAAACTTTTATTTTGACGGGTTGCCGTGAATACCTTTACATTTCCGTGTGTATGTGTGTAGCTATGATATGACGCTGGTTTTACTCAAATGAAACGGTAAAATGCTTGTGAAGTGACTCTCATAGCAGTTCTGGAGATGTAGTTTATGTATTTATGTCCTCATTGAGACGGTAGATGCTGAAATCACTGCGAGCGTCACGCGCTTCAGTGTATGTAGTAAAAAAAAAAACGCGCGTCTCTGCCATTCATTCATTCATTCACACAGAGACTCGCAGAACATGCGGGATTCATATTTGAATCGACGTTAGCGGCTTAATATTTACAGATAATAGTGCATGTCGCGATTTGATTTAAGCGTAATGACCTTCTTTTGATTAATTCATCTAAACTTTGACAAATTCCGTGACACTCCGTGCTAAACTGTAAATTCCGTTTTTATAACTGGATTCCGGGATTCCATCCGCGTTTTCTGCATCGAGGAAATCAGAGCTGTATGGGTCAAGAACCGGGTTGACCGGGTACTCGGTACCACCGGAACTTGAAAAAAGCTAGTACCGTGACGTTTTTATTTTTTTAGTACCGACTTGGTACCGAAGTACCGGGTCTTTTGACAACACTAGTTGAGAGTGTGCGGTGGTGATGGTGAGAGAGTGTGCGGTGGTGATGGTGAGAGAGTGTGCGGTGGTGATGGTTGAGAGAGTGTGCGGTGGTGATGGTGAGAGTGTGTCAAGTCAAGTCACCTTTATTTATATAGCGCTTTTAACAATACAAATTGTGACAAAGCAACTGCACAATATCAAAATGGGAAAATAGTGTCAATAATGTAAAATGACAAGATTAAACACTCAATTTTCAGTTAAAGGCATTTCATTGTTGAATTCAGTGATGGCATCGTCCAGCTCAGTTCAGTTCAAAAAAAATTCTGTTCAATCAAGTCGACGATATTGCTGGAAATGAAGTGTCCCCAACTAAGCAAGCCAGAGGCGACAGCGGCAAGGAACCAAAACTCCATTGGTGACAGAACGGAGAAAAAAACCTTGGGAGAAACCAGGCTCAGTCGGGGGGCCATTTCTCCTCTGGCCAGATGACACAGCAGTTCAATTCCAACTGCTGCAAAGTCAGATTGGAGCTCAACAGGTTCCCGAGGTCTTTTCCTGATGGCTCTCTAGGTGACGGGGTCCTCACTGGGGGTCTGTCTCTGGGGCTCATCTAGGTGTCCTGGTCTCCGCTGACGTTCAGGGCTGTAGTAGAGGTCGTCTCTAGGTGCTGATCCACCATCTGATCTGGTGACTGCAGTGACCTCGGAATAAGAAAGAAACAGACTAATATTAGCGTAGATGTCAATCTTTTTACGATGTAACAAGTACATCATGTGTTATGGGAAGTGTTCCCGGTTCCGGTTGATCTAATTAATGCAGCCTAACAATCCTTTAACGGATTTGAATAATAGAAGTGTATTAGTGTGTTATGTGTACGCCAGGTTAAAGAGATGGGTCTTTAATCTAGATTTAAACTGACAGAGTGTGTCTGCCTCCCGAACAGTGTTTGGTAGATTGTTCCAGAGTTTGGGCGCTAAATAGGAAAAAGATCTGCCGCCCGCAGTTGATTGTGATATTCTAGGTATTATCAAATAACCAGAGTTTTGAGAATGCAGCAGACGTGGAGGACTATAATGCGATAAGAGCTCGCTCAAGTACTGAGGAGCTAAACCATTCAGGGCTTTATAAGTAATTAACAAGATTTTAAAATCTATACGATGTTTAGTAGGGAGCCAGTGCAGTGTTGACAGAACCGGGCTAATGTGCTCATACTTCCTGGTTCTAGTAAGAACTCTAGCTGCTGCATTTTGAACCATCTGTAATTTGTTTATTAAGCGCGCAGAACAACCACCCAATAAAGCATTACAATAATCTAACCTTGAGGTCATAAACGCATGAATTAATATTTCTGCATTTGACATTGAGAGCATAGGTCTCAGTTTAGATATATTTTTAAGATGAAAAAATGCAGTTCTACAAATGCTAGAAACGTGGCTGTCAAAGGAGAGATTACTATTAAATAGCACACCTAGGTTCCTGACTGATGACGAAGAATTTACAGAGCAGCCATCAAGTGTTAGACAGTGTTCTAGGTTATTACTTGTGGGGGTTTTAGGTCCGATAAGTAACACCTCTGTTTTTTCAGAATTTAGCAGTAAGAAATTACTCGTCATCCAGTTTTTTATATCGACTATGCATTCCATAAGTTTCTCAATTTGGTGTGTTTCACCAGGCCGTGAAGAAATATAGAGCTGAGTGTGTGCAGTGGTGATGGTGAGAGAGTGTGCGGTGGTGATGGTGAGAGAGTGTGCGGTGGTGATGGTGAGAGAGTGTGCGGTGGTGATGGTGAGAGAGTGTGCGGTGGTGATGGTGAGAGTGTGTGCGGTGGTGATGGTGAGAGTGTGTGTGGTGGTGATGGTGAGAGAGTGTGCGGTGGTGATGGTGAGTGCGTGCGGTGATGATGGTGAGAGAGTGTGCGGTGGTGATGGTGAGAGAGTGTGCGGTGGTGATGGTTGAGAGTGTGGTGGTGATGGTTGAGAGTGTGTGCGGTGATGATGGTTGAGAGTGTGCGGTGGTGATGGTGAGAGAGTGTGCGGTGGTGATGGTGAGAGAGTGTGCGGTGGTGATGGTTGAGAGTGTGCGGTGGTGATGGTGAGAGAGTGTGCGGTGGTGATGGTGAGTGCGTGCGGTGATGATGGTTGAGAGTGTGCGGTGGTGATGGTGAGAGAGTGTGCGGTGGTGATGGTGAGTGTGTGGTGGTGATGGTGAGTGTGTGCGGTGGTGATGGTTGAGAGTGTGCGGTGGTGATGGTGTGAGAGTGTGCGGTGGTGATGGTTGAGAGTGTGGTGGTGATGGTTGAGAGTGTGTGCGGTGATGATGGTTGAGAGTGTGTGGTGGTGATGGTGAGAGAGTGTGCGGTGGTGATGGTGAGAGAGTGTGCGGTGGTGATGGTGAGTGCGTGCGGTGATGATGGTTGAGAGTGTGCGGTGGTGATGGTGAGTGCGTGCGGTGATGATGGTTGAGAGTGTGCGGTGGTGATGGTGAGAGAGTGTGCGGTGATGATGGTTGAGAGTGTGCGGTGGTGATGGTGAGTGCGTGCGGTGATGATGGTTGAGAGTGTGCGGTGGTGATGGTGAGAGAGTGTGCGGTGGTGATGGTTGAGAGTGTGTGCGGTGGTGATGGTGAGTGTGTGCGGTGGTGATGGTTGAGAGTGTGCGGTGGTGATGGTGAGAGAGTGTGCGGTGGTGATGGTGAGAGAGTGTGCGGTGGTGATGGTGAGAGAGTGTGCGGTGGTGATGGTTGAGAGTGTGCGGTGGTGATGGTGAGAGAGTGTGCGGTGGTGATGGTGAGAGAGTGTGCGGTGGTGATGGTGAGAGAGTGTGCGGTGGTGATGGTGAGAGAGTGGTGGTGATGGTTGAGAGTGTGTGCGGTGGTGATGGTGAGAGTGTGCGGTGATGATGGTGAGAGTGTGCGGTGGTGATGGTTGAGAGTGTGCGGTGGTGATGGTGAGAGTGTGCGGTGGTGATGGTTGAGAGTGTGGTGGTGATGGTGAGAGAGTGTGCGGTGGTGATGGTGAGAGTGTGTGCGGTGGTGATGGTGAGTGCGTGCGGTGATGATGGTTGAGAGTGTGCGGTGGTGATGGTGAGAGAGTGTGCGGTGGTGATGGTGAGAGTGTGCGGTGATGATGGTGAGAGTGTGCGGTGGTGATGGTTGAGAGTGTGGTGGTGATGGTTGAGAGTGTGCGGTGGTGATGGTGAGAGAGTGTGCGGTGATGATGGTGAGCGTGCGGGGTGATGATGGTGAGTGTGTGCGGGGTGATGATGGTGAGTGTGTGCGCGGTGATGATGGTGAGTGTGTGTGCGGTGATGATGGTGAGTGTGTGTGCGGTGATGATGGTGAGCGTGCGGGGTGATGATGGTGAGTGTGTGCGGGGTGATGATGGTGAGTGTGTGCGGTGGTGATGGTGAGTGTGTGCGGTGGTGATGGTGAATGTGTGCGGGGTGATGATGGTGAGTGTGTGCGGTGGTGATGGTGAGTGTGTGCGGTGGTGATGGTGAGTGTGTGCGGTGGTGATGGTTGAGAGTGTGCGGTGGTGATGGTGAGAGTGTGCGGTGGTGATGGTGAGCGTGCGGGGTGATGATGGTGAGTGTGTGCGGGGTGATGATGGTGAGTGTGTGCGGGTGATGATGGTGAGTGTGTGCGGTGGTGATGGTGAGAGTGCGGTGGTGATGGTTGAGTGTGCGGTGGTGATGGTTGTGAGTAGGGTTGTCACGGTACCAAAATTTCAGTATTCGGTACCGATATCAGTGAAAATCCACGGTTCTCGGTACCAATTTCGGTACCAAAGCAAAACACAAAAACATGCTAATTAAAAACATACTATTTTTATTAATAAAGTCAAACAAAAATAAAATGTAAAAAAATCAATGCCATTGTTTATATTTATTTAAAATTGTTTCAAGTTTTTTCGCAAGTAATAAAGTATGAAAAACAGTAAACAAATTTCACCCAAATTTAATTTGTCTTTTAATTAATGAAATTTAAAAACATTGTAAATAAAGGGGATTTACTGTTAAAATTAAAATATGGAAGAAATATTGTGTGATTATTTCTTTCAAAATAAAGATGTATTAATTTTTTCAACAGTAGTAATAGTATCACATACATTCTACTAAATAATAGTAATATATTTCTGGCACAATGTCTTTTAAGTAAAAACAAACTTTTATTTTGACGGGTTGCCGTGAATACCTTTACATTTCCGTGTGTATGTGTGTAGCTATGATATGACGCTGGTTTTACTCAAATGAAACGGTAAAATGCTTGTGAAGTGACTCTCATAGCAGTTCTGGAGATGTAGTTTATGTATTTATGTCCTCATTGAGACGGTAGATGCTGAAATCACTGCGAGCGTCACGCGCTTCAGTGTATGTAACGTTAGTAAAAAAAAAAACGCGCGTCTCTGCCATTCATTCATTCATTCACACAGAGACTCGCAGAACATGCGGGATTCATATTTGAATCGACGTTAGCGGCTTAATATTTACAGATAATAGTGCATGTCGCGATTTGATTTAAGCGTAATGACCTTCTTTTGATTAATTCATCTAAACTTTGACAAATTCCGTGACACTCCGTGCTAAACTGTAAATTCCGTTTTTATAACTGGATTCCGGGATTCCATCCGCGTTTTCTGCATCGAGGAAATCAGAGCTGTATGGGTCAAGAACCGGGTTGACCGGGTACTCGGTACCACCGGAACTTGAAAAAAGCTAGTACCGTGACGTTTTTATTTTTTTAGTACCGACTTGGTACCGAAGTACCGGGTCTTTTGACAACACTAGTTGAGAGTGTGCGGTGGTGATGGTGAGAGAGTGTGCGGTGGTGATGGTGAGAGAGTGTGCGGTGGTGATGGTGAGAGTGTGCGGTGGTGATGGTTGAGAGAGTGTGCGGTGGTGATGGTGAGAGTGTGTCAAGTCAAGTCACCTTTATTTATATAGCGCTTTTAACAATACAAATTGTGACAAAGCAACTGCACAATATCAAAATGGGAAAATAGTGTCAATAATGTAAAATGACAAGATTAAACACTCAATTTTCAGTTAAAGGCATTTCATTGTTGAATTCAGTGATGGCATCGTCCAGCTCAGTTCAGTTCAAAAAAAATTCTGTTCAATCAAGTCGACGATATTGCTGGAAATGAAGTGTCCCCAACTAAGCAAGCCAGAGGCGACAGCGGCAAGGAACCAAAACTCCATTGGTGACAGAACGGAGAAAAAAACCTTGGGAGAAACCAGGCTCAGTCGGGGGGCCATTTCTCCTCTGGCCAGATGACACAGCAGTTCAATTCCAACTGCTGCAAAGTCAGATTGGAGCTCAACAGGTTCCCGAGGTCTTTTCCTGATGGCTCTCTAGGTGACGGGGTCCTCACTGGGGGTCTGTCTCTGGGGCTCATCTAGGTGTCCTGGTCTCCGCTGACGTTCAGGGCTGTAGTAGAGGTCGTCTCTAGGTGCTGATCCACCATCTGATCTGGTGACTGCAGTGACCTCGGAATAAGAAAGAAACAGACTAATATTAGCGTAGATGTCAATCTTTTTACGATGTAACAAGTACATCATGTGTTATGGGAAGTGTTCCCGGTTCCGGTTGATCTAATTAATGCAGCCTAACAATCCTTTAACGGATTTGAATAATAGAAGTGTATTAGTGTGTTATGTGTACGCCAGGTTAAAGAGATGGGTCTTTAATCTAGATTTAAACTGACAGAGTGTGTCTGCCTCCCGAACAGTGTTTGGTAGATTGTTCCAGAGTTTGGGCGCTAAATAGGAAAAAGATCTGCCGCCCGCAGTTGATTGTGATATTCTAGGTATTATCAAATAACCAGAGTTTTGAGAATGCAGCAGACGTGGAGGACTATAATGCGATAAGAGCTCGCTCAAGTACTGAGGAGCTAAACCATTCAGGGCTTTATAAGTAATTAACAAGATTTTAAAATCTATACGATGTTTAGTAGGGAGCCAGTGCAGTGTTGACAGAACCGGGCTAATGTGCTCATACTTCCTGGTTCTAGTAAGAACTCTAGCTGCTGCATTTTGAACCATCTGTAATTTGTTTATTAAGCGCGCAGAACAACCACCCAATAAAGCATTACAATAATCTAACCTTGAGGTCATAAACGCATGAATTAATATTTCTGCATTTGACATTGAGAGCATAGGTCTCAGTTTAGATATATTTTTAAGATGAAAAAATGCAGTTCTACAAATGCTAGAAACGTGGCTGTCAAAGGAGAGATTACTATTAAATAGCACACCTAGGTTCCTGACTGATGACGAAGAATTTACAGAGCAGCCATCAAGTGTTAGACAGTGTTCTAGGTTATTACTTGTGGGGGTTTTAGGTCCGATAAGTAACACCTCTGTTTTTTCAGAATTTAGCAGTAAGAAATTACTCGTCATCCAGTTTTTTATATCGACTATGCATTCCATAAGTTTCTCAATTTGGTGTGTTTCACCAGGCCGTGAAGAAATATAGAGCTGAGTGTGTGCGGTGGTGATGGTGAGAGAGTGTGCGGTGGTGATGGTGAGAGAGTGTGCGGTGGTGATGGTGAGAGAGTGTGCGGTGGTGATGGTGAGAGAGTGTGCGGTGGTGATGGTGAGAGTGTGTGCGGTGGTGATGGTTGAGAGAGTGTGCGGTGGTGATGGTGAGAGAGTGTGCGGTGGTGATGGTGAGAGTGTGTGCGGTGGTGATGGTGAGAGTGTGTGTGGTGGTGATGGTGAGAGAGTGTGCGGTGGTGATGGTGAGTGCGTGCGGTGATGATGGTGAGAGAGTGTGCGGTGGTGATGGTGAGAGAGTGTGCGGTGGTGATGGTTGAGAGTGTGGTGGTGATGGTTGAGAGTGTGTGCGGTGATGATGGTTGAGAGTGTGCGGTGGTGATGGTGAGAGAGTGTGCGGTGGTGATGGTGAGAGAGTGTGCGGTGGTGATGGTTGAGAGTGTGCGGTGGTGATGGTGAGAGAGTGTGCGGTGGTGATGGTGAGTGCGTGCGGTGATGATGGTTGAGAGTGTGCGGTGGTGATGGTGAGAGAGTGTGCGGTGGTGATGGTGAGTGTGTGGTGGTGATGGTGAGTGTGTGCGGTGGTGATGGTTGAGAGTGTGCGGTGGTGATGGTGTGAGAGTGTGCGGTGGTGATGGTTGAGAGTGTGGTGGTGATGGTTGAGAGTGTGTGCGGTGATGATGGTTGAGAGTGTGCGGTGGTGATGGTGAGAGAGTGTGCGGTGGTGATGGTGAGAGAGTGTGCGGTGGTGATGGTGAGTGCGTGCGGTGATGATGGTTGAGAGTGTGCGGTGGTGATGGTGAGTGCGTGCGGTGATGATGGTTGAGAGTGTGCGGTGGTGATGGTGAGAGAGTGTGCGGTGATGATGGTTGAGAGTGTGCGGTGGTGATGGTGAGTGCGTGCGGTGATGATGGTTGAGAGTGTGCGGTGGTGATGGTGAGAGAGTGTGCGGTGGTGATGGTTGAGAGTGTGTGCGGTGGTGATGGTGAGTGTGTGCGGTGGTGATGGTTGAGAGTGTGCGGTGGTGATGGTGAGAGAGTGTGCGGTGGTGATGGTGAGAGAGTGTGCGGTGGTGATGGTGAGAGAGTGTGCGGTGGTGATGGTTGAGAGTGTGCGGTGGTGATGGTGAGAGAGTGTGCGGTGGTGATGGTGAGAGAGTGTGCGGTGGTGATGGTGAGAGAGTGTGCGGTGGTGATGGTGAGAGAGTGGTGGTGATGGTTGAGAGTGTGTGCGGTGGTGATGGTGAGAGTGTGCGGTGATGATGGTGAGAGTGTGCGGTGGTGATGGTTGAGAGTGTGCGGTGGTGATGGTGAGAGTGTGCGGTGGTGATGGTTGAGAGTGTGGTGGTGATGGTGAGAGAGTGTGCGGTGGTGATGGTGAGAGTGTGTGCGGTGGTGATGGTGAGTGCGTGCGGTGATGATGGTTGAGAGTGTGCGGTGGTGATGGTGAGAGAGTGTGCGGTGGTGATGGTGAGAGTGTGCGGTGATGATGGTGAGAGTGTGCGGTGGTGATGGTTGAGAGTGTGGTGGTGATGGTGAGAGAGTGTGCGGTGGTGATGGTGAGAGAGTGTGCGGTGGTGATGGTTGAGAGTGTGTGCGGTGGTGATGGTGAGTGTGTGCGGTGGTGATGGTGAGTGTGTGCGGTGGTGATGGTTGAGAGTGTGCGGTGGTGATGGTGAGTGCGTGCGGTGGTGATGGTGAGTGTGTATGGTGGTGATGGTGAGAGAGTGTGCGGTGGTGATGGTGAGAGTGTGTGCGGTGGTGATGGTGAGTGTGCGTGCGGTGATGATGGTGAATGCGTGCGGTGGTGATGGTGAGTGTGTGTGGTGGTGATGGTGAGAGAGTGTGCGGTGGTGATGGTGAGTGTGTGTGGTGGTGATGGTGAGTGTGTGTGGTGGTGATGGTGAGTGTGCGGTGGTGATGGTGAGTGTGTGCGGTGGTGATGGTGAGAGAGTGTGGTGGTGATGGTGAGAGTGTGCGGTGATGATGGTGAGTGTGTGCGGTGATGGTGGTGATGGTGAGTGTGTGTGATGGTGAGTGTGTGTGGTGGTGATGGTGAGTGTGTGCGGTGGTGGTGGTGAGAGTGTGTGGTGATGGTGAGCGTGTGATGATGGTGAGAGTGTGTGGTGATGGTGAGTGTGTGTGATGGTGAGAGTGTGTGGTGATGATGTGTGTATGTTTTTGTTCACAGGGGCGACGATTACAAGAACCACAACAAGTGCATCAGTGAAGACCAGAAGTACGGCAGTAAAGACTTCCAGGCGAAGGCGAAGAAGGGCGATGTGAAGCAGCAGCAATGGATTCAGGTGAGCGGAGCTGAACGTCTGTGAAGGTCTGATGGGTTCGTCTGGTCACTCACGCATCTGTTCTTCTTCTCCAGAGGATCCAGCAGGCCATGGAGCAGCCCGACGTCGAGCCCAATGTGCAGAAGATCCTGCAGAAGGTCATCGCTCACGATAACGTGCCACGCAAAAAAGCCAAGTTTGAGGTGAGAATCTGAGACTGCTGTGATTGAGATTCGTTCAGTCTGATGCTCGAGTGCTGAATCATTGGTTTGTTCACGTGCAGAACTGGATGAAGAACTGTATGAAGATCTACACCCCGTTTTTACTGGAGAAGGTCTGGGAGATTTGCTCAACAACTGCCGACAGTGTAAGTGTTTAACCTTCTTCAGCACCAGTTTACATCCAGATCACATTTCACACCAACGTCAACAAAGAAGGCTGATGATGTACATGTTTTAATGTTTCTGAAAGAAGTCTCTTCTGCTCATCAAGGCTGCATTTATTTGATAAAAGTACAGTAAAAACAGTGAAATATTATTACAATGTAAAACAGCTGTTTTCTATGTGAATATGTGTTAAACTGTAATATAATTCTGTGATCAAAGCTGTATTTTCAGCATCATTACTCCAGTCTCCAGTGTCACATGATCCTTCAGAAATCATTCTAATATGCTGATTTGCTGCTAGATAATATTTCACTATTTTTACTGTATCTTTGGTCAAATAAATGCAACCTGGGTGAGCAGAAGAGACTCAAAAACATTAAAAAAATCTAAATTATTCCAAGCTTTTGACTGGTAGTGTATATATTTATTATTCACATTATATTTTATTCATTTTTATTTTATTGTCTTTTTTTAAATAAATATTTTTTTTATTATTTCTGTGTATGGTAAGCTTATTTAAATAATGTGTGTGCAGCTGAAGTATTTTCATTCTCTGTTGTTTCATGTTTCAGAGCAGCACCCAAACCAAGCATCAGACGGCGAGTGAACGCGAGAAACGAAGCGACCCGAACGACGGCGCTGAGACTACCGAAAACAGTGATGAGCGGAAAAATAAGAAGAACAAGAGAAAGACTTCAGAGGAGCAGAACGGAGAAAACGCAGGCGAGAGCGAGCACAGGTAGTTGAACTTCGCCAGGTAAACGGGTTTCGTGGGTGGGCGGAGTCTGAGCTGCACGGGTGATGATGGTGAGCGTGTGTCATGATGATGGTGAGAGTGTGTGATGAAGATGGTGAGTGTGTATGGTGATGATGGTGAGCGTGGTGATGATGGTGTGAGTGTGTGGTGGTGATGGTGAGAGTGTGGTGATGGTGAGTGTACGATGAAGATGATGATGGTGAGAGTGTGTGGTGACGGTGAGTGTGTGCGGTGATGATGGGGAGCATGTGGTGGTGATGGTGAGCGTGTGTGGTCGTGAGCGTGTGTGGTGATGATGGGGAGTGTGTGCGGTGATGATGGTGAGTGTGTGTGCGGTGATGATGGTGAGTGTGTGCGGTGATGATGGTGAGTGTGTGCGGGGTGATGATGGTGAGTGTGTGCGGTGATGATGGTGAGTGTGTGCGGTGGTGATGGTGAGTGTGTGCGGTGGTGATGGTGAGTGTGTGCGGTGGTGATGGTGAGTGTGTGCGGTGGTGATGGTGAGTGTGCGGTGGTGATGGTTGAGAGTGTGCGGTGGTGATGGTGAGTGTGCGGTGGTGATGGTGAGTGTGCGGTGGTGATGGTGAGTGTGCGGTGGTGATGGTTGAGAGTGTGCGGTGGTGATGGTTGAGAGTGTGCGGTGGTGATGGTTGAGAGTGTGCGGTGGTGATGGTTGAGAGTGTGTGGTGGTGATGGTTGAGAGTGTGCGGTGGTGATGGTTGAGAGTGTGTGGTGGTGATGGTTGAGTGCGTGCGGTGGTGATGGTGAGAGAGTGTGCGGTGGTGATGGTTGAGAGTGTGCGGTGGTGATGGTTGAGAGTGTGCGGTGGTGATGGTTGAGAGTGTGCGGTGATGATGGTGAGTGCGTGCGGTGATGATGGTGAATGCGTGCGGTGGTGATGGTTGAGTGTGCGGTGGTGATGGTGAGAGAGTGTGCGGTGGTGATGGTGAGAGAGTGTGCGGTGGTGATGGTTGAGAGTGTGCGGTGGTGATGGTTGTGAGTAGGGTTGTCACGGTACCAAAATTTCAGTATTCGGTACCGATACCAGTGAAAATCCACGGTTCTCGGTACCAATTTCGGTACCAAAGCAAAACACAAAAACATGCTAATTAAAAACATACTATTTTTATTAATAAAGTCAAACAAAAATAAAATGTAAAAAAATCAATGCCATTGTTTATATTTATTTAAAATTGTTTCAAGTTTTTTCGCAAGTAATAAAGTATGAAAATCAGTAAACAAATTTCACCCAAATTTAATTTGTCTTTTAATTAATGAAATTTAAAAACATTGTAAATAAAGGGGATTTACTGTTAAAATTAAAATATGGAAGAAATATTGTGTGATTATTTCTTTCAAAATAAAGATGTATTAATTTTTTCAACAGTAGTAATAGTATCACATACATTCTACTAAATAATAGTAATATATTTCTGGCACAATGTCTTTTAAGTAAAAACAAACTTTTATTTTGACGGGTTGCCGTGAATACCTTTACATTTCCGTGTGTATGTGTGTAGCTATGATATGACGCTGGTTTTACTCAAATGAAACGGTAAAATGCTTGTGAAGTGACTCTCATAGCAGTTCTGGAGATGTAGTTTATGTATTTATGTCCTCATTGAGACGGTAGATGCTGAAATCACTGCGAGCGTCACGCGCTTCAGTGTATGTAGTAAAAAAAAAACGCGCGTCTCTGCCATTCATTCATTCATTCACACAGAGACTCGCAGAACATGCGGGATTCATATTTGAATCGACGTTAGCGGCTTAATATTTACAGATAATAGTGCATGTCGCGATTTGATTTAAGCGTAATGACCTTCTTTTGATTAATTCATCTAAACTTTGACAAATTCCGTGACACTCCGTGCTAAACTGTAAATTCCGTTTTTATAACTGGATTCCGGGATTCCATCCGCGTTTTCTGCATCGAGGAAATCAGAGCTGTACGGGTCAAGAACCGGGTTGACCGGGTACTCGGTACCACCGGAACTTGAAAAAAGCTAGTACCGTGACGTTTTTATTAGTACCGACTTGGTACCGAAGTACCGGGTCTTTTGACAACACTAGTTGAGAGTGTGCGGTGGTGATGGTGAGAGAGTGTGCGGTGGTGATGGTGAGAGAGTGTGCGGTGGTGATGGTGAGAGAGTGTGCGGTGGTGATGGTGAGAGTGTGCGGTGGTGATGGTTGAGAGAGTGTGCGGTGGTGATGGTGAGAGAGTGTGCGGTGGTGATGGTGAGAGTGTGTGTGGTGATGGTGAGAGAGTGTGCGGTGGTGATGGTGAGAGTGTGCGGTGGTGATGGTTGAGAGAGTGTGCGGTGGTGATGGTTGAGAGTGTGTGCGGTGGTGATGGTTGAGAGTGTGCGGTGGTGATGGTTGAGAGTGTGCGGTGGTGATGGTGAGAGAGTGTGCGGTGGTGATGGTGAGAGAGTGTGCGGTGGTGATGGTGAGAGAGTGTGCGGTGGTGATGGTTGAGAGAGTGTGCGGTGGTGATGGTTGAGAGTGTGTGCGGTGGTGATGGTTGAGAGTGTGCGGTGGTGATGGTTGAGAGTGTGCGGTGGTGATGGTGAGAGAGTGTGCGGTGGTGATGGTTGAGAGAGTGTGCGGTGGTGATGGTTGAGAGTGTGTGCGGTGGTGATGGTTGAGAGTGTGCGGTGGTGATGGTGAGAGAGTGTGCGGTGGTGATGGTTGAGAGTGTGCGGTGGTGATGGTTGAGAGTGTGTGCGGTGGTGATGGTTGAGAGTGTGCGGTGGTGATGGTGAGTGTGTGCGGTGGTGATGGTTGAGAGTGTGCGGTGGTGATGGTTGAGAGTGTGTGCGGTGGTGATGGTTGAGTGCGTGCGGTGATGATGGTGAGTGTGTGCGGTGGTGATGGTTGAGAGTGTGCGGTGGTGATGGTTGAGAGTGTGTGCGGTGGTGATGGTTGAGAGTGTGTGCGGTGGTGATGGTGAGTGTGTGCGGTGGTGATGGTTGAGTGTGTGCGGTGGTGATGGTGAGAGTGCGGTGGTGATGGTGAGTGTGTGCGGTGGTGATGGTGAGTGTGTGCGGTGGTGATGGTGAGTGTGTGCGGTGGTGATGGTGAGTGTGTGTGCGGTGATGGTGAGTGTGTGTGCGGTGGTGATGGTGAGTGTGTGCGGTGGTGATGGTGAGAGTGCGGTGGTGATGGTGAGTGTGTGCGGTGGTGATGGTTAGTGTGTGTGCGGTGGTGATGGTGAGAGTGCGTGCGGTGATGGTGAGAGTGTGGTGATGATGGTGAGCATGTGATGTGTTTGTTCACAGGGGCGACGATTACAAGAACCACAACAAGTGCATCAGTGAAGACCAGAAGTACGGCAGTAAAGACTTCCAGGCGAAGGCGAAGAAGGGCGATGTGAAGCAGCAGCAATGGATTCAGGTGAGCGGAGCTGAACGTTTGTGAAGGTCTGATGGGTTCGTCTGGTCACTCACGCATCTGTTCTTCTTCTCCAGAGGATCCAGCAGGCCATGGAGCAGCCCGACGTCGAGCCCAATGTGCAGAAAATCCTGCAGAAGGTCATCGCTCACGATAAAGTGCCGCGCAAAAAAGCCAAGTTTGAGGTGAGAATCTGAGACTGCTGTGATTGAGATTCGTTCAGTCTGATGCTCGAGTGCTGAATCATTGGTTTGTTCACGTGCAGAACTGGATGAAGAACTGTCTGAAAATCTACGACCCGTTTGTACTGGAGAAGGTCTGGGAGATTTGCTCAACAACTGCCGACAGTGTAAGTGTTTAACCTTCTTCAGCACCAGTTTACATCCAGATCGCATTTCACACCAACGTCAACAAAGAAGGCTGATGATGTACATGTTTTAATGTTTCTGAAAGAAGGCTCTTCTGCTCATCAAGGCTGCATTTATTTGACAAAAGTACAGTAAAAACAGTAAATAGCAATAGCTATTTTCTATGTGAATGTGTTAACCCCTTAACTGACAAAGATCGGCGACGGCCTCAGATTAATGTTGTTTCACGTTAACAGCACACTCTTACTTGATCCGGACAAGATTAAAGACTCTACGTTCGATATTTGACCACTGTTTTGATAACATTGTTGCAGTGACAGTAATTTATGTCAGGAGTGCAAAATAATAAATCATATTTAGAATAGAAATTCACCACGCATTCATATTCAGTCACGTCTGCAGTGGTTTATTTGTTCACATAGCTTCACTGAACAGCGTCAATAAGGGCTTATAGTCCAACGATTTATATACACGGAGATATATAGATATATTTACTCCATATTTCTTCAGACAGAATCGTCATTTCTATTCATTTTACATTGATTTACACGATCTGATGAGCATTAGCAGCTCCCTGGGCTCTCTCTGTGTGTTTACTCTTCTGTGCTCACGCTCTGACTCAGAGGAACCTGATTCGCCCGTCACCTGTCAATCATAACTGCGTCTCATGTCCCGCCCCCTCTCATCCCGTCACACACTTCCGTGTTGATATCTGTCCACAGCATACACAGAGAAACCTCTGTACCCACGAAATATCCAAATAATAAACACACCATTATGATAGTATATGTGATTTTCTTGAGATTTGGGGTATTTCATAACAATAAGTAATGTGTACGTCTGAAATTATATTTTGTGCACCGATATAAAAGGCTATAAATAGCATATTTAACAACATTAAATGACCAAATTCCACATGTGATCGCAAAAGGAGGTTATTACAAACACTCGATGCTGGTTTAAAGTGAGTTTTGTGTACTAATAATCTCATAAACTGTCTAATGTCGCTTGATGCTAATGCTGCAGAACAGGTGCAATTATGATTCATGATGTATTTTGTCATAATTCACATAAGGTCGTAAGAAAATGTTTTGTTGTATTTTTTTAGAAATGTTTCTTGAGCATATTATTATGATTTCTGAAGATCATGTGACACTGAAGACTGCAGTAATGATGCTGAAAATACAGCTTTGATCACAGAAATAAATTATAGTTTAACACATATTCACATAGAAAACAGCTGTTTTAGATTATAATAATATTTTACAGTTTTTACTGTATTTTTGATCAAATAAATGCAGTCTTGGTGAGCAGAAGAGACTCAAAAACATCTTTAAAAATCATTATTATTGACATTTTTATTTATTTTTCTGTGTATGATAAGCTTATTAAAAATGAAGTGTGCAGCTGAAGTATTTTCATCGGCTCTTGTTTCATGATGTTTCAGAACAGCACCCAAACCCACCATCAGACGGACGAAAACAAGAGAGATGAGCGGAAGAAGAAGAAGAGAGAGACTTCAGAGGAGCAGAACGGAGAGAAACAGACGAGGAAAAAGAGGAAACGAGAGGAGAACGGACAGAATGCAGACAGAAAACAGAAGAAAAGAAAACAGGAGGCGTTTGACGGTAAACATCGTATTATTACTGACC